>JANHFX010024528.1:54204-77900 GCA_027560015.1 Chloroceryle amazona | reverse complement strand
AAAAACAAACCAACACAACCAACCCCCCCAAAAAAAAAAAACAAAAAAAAAAACAAAAAAAAAAAAAACAAAAAACCAAAAACAACCAAACAAAAAAAAAAATAGAAAAAAACCCAAAAAAACAAAAACAAAACACCAAAAAAAACCCACAAAAACAAAACAAAACCAAAAAAAAAAAAAAAACACAACAAAAAAACCACAAACAAACAAACAAACAAAAAACACAACAAAAAAACACAAAACCACAACACACACCACAACCAACCTGGAGCTTCCACCTAGCCAAGGTGCATGTTTCTGCTATTACTTCTCTAAATCATAGAATTGCTTGGGTGGGAAGGAATCTTTCAAGGTCATCTAGCCCAACCCCTCTGCAGTGAGCAGGGACACCTGTAACCAGAGCAGGTTTCTCAGAGCTCCATCCAACATCACCTAGAATGTTGCCAGAGATGGGTCTCTCTGGGCATCCTGGGCCAGTGTCTCACCACCATCAGTGTCAAATGTCTTCCTTCTTTTTTAGCTTAAAGCCATTACCCCTTTTGCTGTCACAACCGGACAATAAGATCAGTGTATAGTTATCCTGACAGAGGTGACATTTCTAACAGGCTAAGGCCAGCACTGTCAGAAAGAATGTTTTGCAAGCTCAGAAATTACAAAAGAAAAAAATGTGGTTGAATGAAAAAAAATTCCTACAGTAAGGAGTTTGCTTTGGGGACATCTGACCAGAGCCACACAGGACTTTTACATGTCCCACCGATCCCGTTTAGGTCTCTCTGCTCTGTAAGAATGAGGAGCAACTCAGACAGGACCTGTTTGAATTTGCTGTATACTGTGGCACTCCTATGGTTACCTAAACTAAGTTGACTGAAACAGGATCTGGTGGCCTGGTGGCATTGCTGACTGAAGTTACAGCATTAATCCAGGTTGCCAGCAGAAATGCTTGCTGCTCCTGCTGTGGTAAACAAGGAAAGCATTTCTTCAAGTATCAGGGTTTTCTATACAGTAAACATACATAAAGCAATACAACACTGTCACAGCTGCTCTGCTTGCTTTTAAGAAACCAAAACATGAAGTTAAATATATAGGCCAGCAGCAGAGCTAACAGCTGACCAGCCTGACACTGCATAATGTCAGCAGAAAGTCTTTTCCTCCCAGCTGAAAAGCCGCTGGAAGAAGTGAGCCTCATATGAAACCAGTTATAGTGAGTCTCTCTAGCAGAGAACTCCCGTGGGAAGTTCCAGGTAACCCCAGGCTGCACCATGTCTAGCACAGGGGCATGCCCCTATTTCAGGGCTGTACACTCAGCTGCCCCCACATCGAAGCACTGAGAAGAAAAAAACTAAAGGCAGAGCAATTTTGGGGGGCCCCTAACTGAGGAGCAGGTCCAGACAAGTACAAGAAAGCTGAAGGGCCTGGAGCACAAGTCTCATGAGAAGCAGCTGAGGAACATGGGGCTCTTCAGCCTGAAGGAAAGGAGGCTCAGGGAGACCCTTTTGCTCTCAATAACTCCCTGAAAGGGGGTCAGAGCATGGTGGGGGCCAGTCCCTTCTCCTAAGAAGCAACAGGACAAGAGGAAATATCCTCACGTTGCACCAGGGGAGGTTTAGGTTGGACATGAGGAACAATTTCCTCCCCAAAAGGGTTGTCAAGCCATGGACCAGGCTGCCCAGGAAAGTGGTGGGGTCCCCATCCCTGGAGGAACTGGAAAGATGTGTAGATGTGGTGCTGAGGGACATAGCTTATTTGTGAGCTGGCAGTGGTGGGTTAACAGTTGGGCTCGATGATCTTAAACGTGTCTCCCAACCAAGATTTTATCATTCTATAATTCATTTGCACTAAAATGAGAAATCCACAGCTTTGCCAAAGCATCTCTACAAACTGTGGGAGGCATCAGCTCAGAAAGCTACTGTTTCCATCTCAACATTGCATATCATTGTGTGATGGGAGAAATCCCGCTCAATCTCCTCCGAAAGCCACAAAAACCTGAACTACTTCTGCCTCTATCCTGAACCTGTTATCCATCAAGGAAAACATGAAGCTTGCAGCAACTGCTACAAGTCCATCTATTTCAGCTCAGAGGCTGTTCCAGAGAGGGTTGTGGAAACCTCCCCAGTGGGTCAGGTAAAGAAAGCAGTTGAGTTTCACAGCTTGCTTCACCTCCTAGTTGCCGCAGCTCACACACTGCCAAGGGCACAGGAGATTTATATTTCCTAGCACTGTGCCATCTTCCTGAAGAGCTGCACAAACCATTCACACTGAACTAGGAGTGGCAACAACAAACACACCTCTCAAGTGAGGGAAAAAGGTAACATAAGACATACAGGTGCCAAAAAAAAGCATGGGTTTATTTTTTCTTATAGGAAACACAGGCTGAAGGAAGGTTCAGCTTTGTCCCATGGGCAGCTGTCGCTTGAGTAATAAATGTTCTGTGTCCCTTCAGAGCTATTCTTCAGTCCCTTCAATTCTTGCAGTTTAACCCACAAAAAAGTGCTTCTTCAAATACCAGGTCTTATGTTCACATGTAAGGCTTTGAAAATAAAACAAGGTCCTTTTCTAAGCTACCCTAGCAAGTGCCATGAGAGAGATGCTCTTCCAAAGCACAAAAGCAGTTTGACAACTGCCTCCCACTTGCACTTTAACATGAGAGAATTTCCACACATGTAGATCAGGGACAGCAATAATTAAGCATGAAGGGGGTGAGACCCCGGCCAGTTTGCCCAGAGAAGTGGTGAATGCCTGGAACCATTCCAGGTCAGGTTGGACAGGGCTCTGAGCAACCTCCTCTAGTTGCAGATGCTGCTCCTTGTAGGGAGGTTGGACTACATGATCCCAAAAGGACTGTTCCAACCCAAACCAGTCTGATTCTATGAAAACATGCATGGAAAGAAGCTTAATAATCATGTCTTTCTGTTTCGTGCTCTCCCTTTGAATCAAAACTAGATACTTTTCAGTTCTCTTCCACTTCTGCAGAGCTCTCTTGTTCCATGTGGTGAGGGATTTTCATCTTTTAATTTATTTTTTTTATTCCCTCTGCCCAGGAGAAAGAAAACATATACAGAGCCATATTATTTCCTTAAGAGTACTTTAAAAGTCCAGTGGTAATATGATGTTCTCAGAATACAAACCATAAACCAGATCCCCATTGCACTTATTTCCTTTGAAACTGATGTTACAGCTACTGATGTTATGAGCCTAACAGTCTGAGATAAAAATGAAAGCAGACCTCAGAGCCAGCAGCATGTACCTGACATTAGGGGCTGCTTCAGTCACACAGAATAGGATAAACTGATCCTGCATAACCAGAGGCAGTCACACTCACCACCCCCTCATGAGGCCATTCAATTGGGGGTCTCTGAATTTCCTGGCCAGCTCAGGAGAAGTTTAGCAGATGTACAATTACCTTCCAAGATACTTCAGGCATCTCAATCTTGAAGACAGGCCATACTCAAGCAATATAGTGCTTCTGATTCCAAAATAAGGCTTTCTTTCCAGAAGGAATCCTCTCTTGCATACCTGGGCACAGAGTTCCCCTGTGACAACTGGGCCCTCACACCCTTAGAACAAAACCATCCAGAACCCCCATGATCTGAGCCAGTAACCGCACACAGCTTTTGAAGTATCACCTCACACCAGCTTCCACTGACCTGGATTAGCCCCACCACATCCAAAGCCTGCAGGGGTCTGTAATGATACACATACCCTGATACCTACAGAAAAGCAGTGAGGGCACTGAAGATCAGTATTAATGTTTTCAAATGAGATGTTGCTTCGTGTTCTCCTGCAGCTGGGCCCAGCTGCATACTAGAGCCATAAGCACCTCAATTCTAACACGTGTTCTCCCATTAGCTCATCATGAAGCATTTTAGCAATTAAAGTCCTATTTCATTCACACATCAAGTCTCATTACAGATACGTAATGCAGAAAATGCATTCCCTCACATTAAGAAATCCTGGCAGGCACTGCTGTTATGAAAATTGCTTCAGGACTATGTCAATACTCTCTGCTGTGGACTTCAGCCACAAAATAAAAATGGAGCTGACATCAGCAAATGAGAAAAGGGACTAGTGATTGTCCGGTGAGAATTGTAATGGTGGCTACCTTGGTGAAACCACATAATCTCCAGCAGACAATAGCGAGCACACAATGACACCTCATTCCAGAATTAAGAGCTCCAACACCTGCTAGGCTTTAAGTAACATGTAGTAAGTACTAACACAGGTGTTACAGGAAGAACATGGACAAATCAGAGATGATGTGGTCCAAATGGCTTACGCAAAGGTATTGTGCAGCAATTGCCTTCTCAGTAACTCTTGGGTCTCCCCCTCAGCCAAAATTCCATAGCAGTTGGTAGGCACTCCCCTCACCGTGATGCTTGGTAAGCTGCATGAACAGGCTGACAAAAAGCAACCCCAGGAGCCTGGACCAATTTAATGCCACCAAGATGTATAATTTACAAAGCCAGAGTCGTGCTGTGACAGTAACACGAGCATCCTCTTCTGCTGCAGAGGCAATTCACATTCTCCTTGGGGAAGACCAGAAATCCAGGAGCATGCCACCTAATTTTTCCCCTGCCTTCTAACTCGTGTACGAACCCACTTGCAAATATAGCTTTCATGCACTAAATAAAGCCACAGGGCTATTCAGAGAGGGGTGGACCCCCATACTTGCAGTGTACAGTATCAACATGCAAATTTAGTCCCATTCAAGACCTGAGACCTTAATTTGGCATTTAAATTTGCTGCATTTGCTTTGGTAGTTTTCCTATTACTCTTGTGAATAGTGTCTGTGCTCCTACATAATTAAGAGTAGCATAATGCCTACTGAGTGTTTCTAATTTGCTAGGCTGCTTTTTTCATGCAAGAGGAAAAGAGAGAGAGAAATGTAACCAGACATCAGCAAGCAAGAGGCAGAACACTACACACAGCCAGTGCTGAGAAACCTTAGTATCTGCTTTGATCACAGACCTGAAATGATTAGCAAACTGCTTCACTGTTCAGCTGTGAAGTACCTTTGGTAACCACAACTCTAATTACACTGTGTCTCTTAACATATTTCCAGCACACTGTCAAGAAAAGACCAACTAGCTGGTTCAACAAATGAAGTTTCAACACCCTCCCCAACTCCTCTCCAGAAAAAATTGTCAGTGAAGCAGAAGCAGCTGATACCAAGCTCAGAAAAACATGCAAATGAAAGAATATATGTTCTCCATGTATTTTTGATGAAAATTGCTTAAAGCAAGAGATTTCTTTGCACTGAAATGAGCGCATCCTATGGTAAGGCACTGTGAATGTGGTCTAGCCTTTGGTTTTGAGACTGAGACAGATAAGTGCCATTATAACAAAGTGAGCTACAGATAGGTATCAATGGATGTCCAATGCCCCATCAGTCCCTTTTTGCCCCATGAAGGTCTCTCTAGCACTATTCAGTGCCTAATGCTGGTCCAGCCACTGTAGCAATTCCTTGCTTCCCCAAATTAAAGTTAAAAATGAAGAGAGATAGCTGCTCTTTCCTTTCAGGTGTCTATCCTAGTCCCCCCAGGTATTTCACCCCTAATACAAATACTCCCATGAGAATTTCTTCTTACTCTCCCCCCTGTTTAAACCTCTTTAGGAAGCCTTTCTTTCATTTGAGAACCCTTTCCCTACCTGTCTTCGATTTTTTGTCCATCTCTTCTTTCCTCCTCTCCCCCCTCTTTTTTTTTTTTTTTTTTTTTAACTGTCAAGAAAAAGCATTTTCTCCTCGAGTTAAGGCTTCACTAGTGCAGCTGCATTTAACTAAGTATTTTGAGTTCTGCAACATGCTCTGGGTTGCTGGGCACAGCAATACCAAAGCAAGCCTTAAAAAAAGCCTAGAAGCCGGATGATGACAATACTATAAATTCAGAACAATGCAGGCAGACCCTATATAGCCACTGCCTCAAATAATTCACATGTAATACAGCCAGGGTTTTGATGCAGCAGTGAGATTTTTCTCTTCAGCTAGGAATGGAAAGCAGCTACTGCCGAATGGTTACCCTTTGGCAAGTGTTCATTCCCTTCAGTATCAAGCATGTCTCTTTTTAACTTCCCCGATAACAAGTACATTGTTTACAGCAAACATTTGCACAGAAGAATTTAGCTTCTATCTGAAGTCAGACTCTGGTAGATGTTCATTAGCATAGCTAAAAACAGCTGAAGGGATGGACAGCAGGTAATTCTGGCTCTTTCTCTGGTATGAAGCACACAATACAGCATGACATAGATCCTTTGATGCAAGGTTTCACATTGTTTCCTATGAAAGTGAAGTTTGTTTGTAAATAATTGAGCAAAATGACCACTCAAATGCTTCCATCTTCATTTGTTTTCCTTAGGAAACAGATCTTCCAAGAAATGAAAGAAACCTGGCACCAGTTGTCTCCTTCCCACAGCTGTTTTGGGAAAACCCAGCTCACATGGCCTTGCACAACAGCCTGATAAGCAGCTCCTGTCTTGAGACAGAAAGCCAGTTCACTGGTAGAGGAACCCCAGGGGGACTGGACTAGACCTCCAGAGATCTCTTCCAGCTTCACCAGCCTGTGATGGCTCATGGATGGAGATAAGTACACTAAAAGGTGAAGCAAGCACCTCAGGGTGGTCAATGAAAGCAAAATAAGGAATTTCCTCTCTAATCCCAGTCAGCCAGCAGATGTTTGTCCTCCTGGAAAGCAGGGCCTCAGCACATGCCACTTGGCAAGGCCGAGTCCTTAACCATGGACATCCCACCTTCCTCCTTTCCTTTAGTTTTTACTGCAAAGGACAACATCATAGGGCATGGAATATCCCTCCTATTGATTCAGGTCAGATGTATCCGTTGTGTCCTCTCCTGTTTTCTCACCCACCCTCAGCCTACTTGCTGGCAGAGGCAGGGTGAAAAGGAATCTTCTGCAGGGCTCGACAATAACCAAAAGACTGCTGCCTTAACTCTGCATTAGTCACAACTCCAAAACACAGCACCACACAGGCTGCTGGGAAGAAAATTAACTCCATCCCATCCAGTACAGCAAGACTGGCACTGTTACCTTCCTTTTACATTTTTGTACAATAGACACTAATCTCACCATTATTTCATATTTAATCCCTGAGCTTTCCACAAGAATAATGGTGCCACGGGCTCTGAAAAAATCCAGCCCCCCCCCCAAAATTTAAAAAACCCCATGAAATATTTTGAGCACTGATTTTTCAAGACCACTGCCACAAGGATTTCCCTGCATATAACCCTCAGCAGTTAAATAATTAAGACAGCAATCTTTATAAATAACAGTCCTAAATAATTATGACAGCAGTAAGCATCAGCAGTAGCCACCTTCCTCACTTGGTGGAGATCCATTATTCTCAAAAGGATGAGCATTTAGTTCAGCACCCAGTGTCAGTCCTCCATTGCCCCACTTGGAACCTCCACTTAGACCAGGAACTCCACTCAAACCAGGGCACATAGGCCTGGCCTGAGTTACAGAAAAGACATGTGCATCTCCAGGATGAACATCTTGGACCCACGTTGCCTCTGTCTCCACCCTTGCCTCTGACTCCATCTCCTGTTGCTCATGGCTTGACCCTGTCTGTCAGTGGACCTTGTTTTAGCAGATTATACCCTGTAACATTCAGAGGCTGCACTACCACCCGCCTCTCACTCCAGGAAGGATATTGAGGGGCTGGAGCATGTCCAAACAGCAACAAAGTTGGTGAAGGATCTAGAGCTCAAGTCTTGTGAGGAATGGCTGAGGGACCTGGGGTTGTTCAGCCCGGGGAAAAGGAGGCTCAGGGGAGACCTTCTAACTCTCAACAACTCCCTGAGAAGAGGCTGGAGCCAGGTGGGGGTCAGTCTCTTCTCCCAATAGACAGAACAAGAGGAAAAGACCTCAAGTTGCACCAGGAAAGGTTTAAGTTGGACATGAGAAACAATTTCTTCCCCAAAAGGGCTGTCAAGGCCTGTCCCAGGCTGCCCAGGGCAGTGGTGGAGTCCCCATCCCTGGAGGGCTTTCAAAGCCATGAAGATGTGGTGCTGAGGGACATGTTTAGATGTGACCTAGTAGTTCTGGGTTAAGAGTTGGACTTGATGATCTTAAAAGTCTCTTCCAACAAAAATGATTCTATGACTCAGTTCAATGGACTCTGTTTTAGCAGGTAATACCCTGCTGTGTTCAGAGACTGCAGGACCACAGACCAGGTGCAAGGACCCTGCCTTGCTGAGGTCCCACTAGATGTCCTGGCTTGTCCTCTGCTCTCACTACTGACAAGTTTTTCAACCTCATCATGCTTCACATCAAGTTTTCAGTTTAAGTTGGAGTTCAGACGCTCCCCAAATTAAACCGTTCCATTTGCCAAAAGAAGGTATACTTGGACTTAAGCATGACTAAAGCATCACTGTCATCTGGAAAACCCTGCCACATTCTCCACATACATTGTTCAGAGGCTGATGGGGCCAAAAGCTCAGGACCGCTCCTTAAGAAAGTCTTCCCAGGAAGTACCTCAGCTCCTGAAGGGAGTGCAGAGCAAGGCTACATAGCACACCTTCACAGGACAATCTTACAGGATGAACTGCTGAACTCTCCAGCTTAGAGTGATCGATCTCGACAGCCACTGGTGCAACAAGCCAATTAAATCCCCAGGGCAGCGCTCCTTCTGGCCTGGGTCAGGTGTCAGGCAACCTGCCAGCCTAACAGGGATTTCCCTTAATATCTTCCCATCCCACTAAGTTAATGATTGTGAAGGGAGAGGGGCATGCCAGGGATAGCTCCAATGGATTCAGTGCAAAGCTTGTCAAAGTACATCTGATAACAGGCAAGAAAAGGCAGCTTTTAATTCACTAGAGTGAAACAGAGCCTACTTAAATGGGATTTCTTCAGCCACCTCCAAATCTTACTATAATAGCTCTGTAATTACAAACCCACCTATCCACTCCTTCCCTGGCAGGCTGAAATCTCTGCTGCACCACAGACGAAATCTAAGCAAAATTAAATTCTTTTAGAGTACAAGTAGCCACAAATCTATCATCCTCCAGCAAAGCAGCATCACCATTCAATGTGCCCGTCACAGTTCTGAGTGCAGCTTTGTCTAGGGACAAACATTTCTGCAGCTCTCCTTTCTCTACCAAATGCAGAAGGGGGTGTGCATTGGAAACAAGGCCACTGCACAGCGCTCACCCCTGGGAAGAGGACAAACAAACCAACAGCACGTGACAGATGTTCCTCGCGTCGTTACTGGGACAGCGCTGGGATACCGCGGCAGCAAGCAGAGCCCAGGAATGCAGGAAACAAGCAGTTGTGTCATTTTGCTTTTCATTTCCTTCCCACGCTGCAGAAAAGACATCGAGATCTCCAGGACTTGAACATCTCCCTGCAGCAAAACATGACAAGATCAGGTACTTTACCGGCCAAGCAGTTGCAGCGATAGCCCAAAGCAAAGATTTATCTTCAGTCACTCAGCATGAATGATACCAAATGTTCAACTAGGTAATTAGGAATCAATTTTTCACATTACAGAGAGAACAAGCCCTCTCCCCTCCACAGCTAACAAGCTTCCTCAGCCAAACAGTGCCCAAACTCTTAATTACCATTTCAAAGTGCTGAGGGCCCAGGTTTAGATATCCCTCTCCTGGCTCTGAAGCCATGGCATACCTTTTCTCACCATTAAGTGTCTACATTTACAAACAAATCCAGCACAGAGCTTTGAAGCTTGCTGGTTTAAGCCTCTTGCTGTAGTCAAACAGATGAATCAAAGGGTATTAGCACCTTGGTTTGACAAAGATGGACTACAAACCAGCTGACAACACTGCTGTCAATGCACTCATTAAGAGTGGAGGAAGCAAGTCTAGTTTTGTAGAAGACAGCAACATGGTACAGATAGGCTTGAGTGAGGACTGAATATAAGCAAGAGAGGACTCTGGCTTGAGAGGAACTGCTACTCCAGCTGGAGCACAACCTGGTCCTTCCTGGGATGCTCCATTGCCAAAACACAGCTCAAAAGTGACATATCAGAACATCTCAGAAGTCCAAACCCCTCCAGGAGCATCAGAACATCCTTTAGTAGAGGGGCTGGACAATATTATCTCCAGATGTCCCTTTCAACCCCCACCATACTGTGATTGTGTGATTCTGTGATATACTCTTCAAATTATACCCTCATTTTCTACTACTTTACAAGTCTTTGACATCCTCCTCTTAACATGTTCAGTAGTATAGACTCAACCTGACAGTACTTGCACTCTCCTTGGATCTTGTGGCTTCCTACACCATTTACACCATGGAAGTTCAAAGGCAGAGGAATGCTTCCAGCAAAATATGGTCTCTCAGCCTGGAAAGGAGAGCTTTTAGGTGCAGAGTCATTTAACACTGCCATCTCTGTTAGTGTGTCACATCTTCAGGGCCTGTCTCCACTGAGGCAGTAGCAGAGCCCAGCACGTTCTGGGCAGCTGTTTGCTCACATACCATCACACCCAAGTGGCAGGCAGCCACCAAGAATGCCTGAATTCTTCCTGAGGATCAGTCTGTGCTTGCTCTTACACTGTTCGCTTCAAACAGTTGTCATGATCTTTGCTTTCCTTTACCAAGTCCCTGCTGTTTTAACCAGTCTTTTCAACACTTTCAGGAAACTACATCACATGTCAGCCTTGAGCAAGTCATCCTCACCTACACCAACACACCTACCACTTGGATTAAGAATTTGCCAATGAAGCCCTACCAGAAGCCTCTTCAAAAAGTTCTCCACTGAGATTAGTCTAAGCTTTCTGGTCCAGAACAGTAATTCCCACTTAGAAAGAGGCTTACCTTCCCAATTCCTAATCCTATGTAAAGGCTGTTTAACCAGTCCTGAAAGAGAACTAAACCCTTTGTGTCTTCACCTGGACTGCCTCCAGTATCCCCTTGCAATATAATACTGATCCAAATTCTCCCAGAGATGTTTCCTTTGCTTCCCTTATCCTCTGACTTCCTTGAAAAATCCAATTACCTTTTTTTAATAAATCCCGGGAACACCAAATGAAAGTCACAACAAATCTATATAAGAAGGCACCTGGATTTCTTTGTAATCTTTTATTTAATCCTTAGCCTTCTGGAGGACATAATCAACAGGTTGCTAGATGTCTCATCAGATACACACCATTCTGGTCAAACTGCTCAGCTTATATAGTTAGCATCAGTCTCTCCCTTCTCACCATTACCCAAACCAGAAATATCCATGCCTCATTACTGCACAGTTTCTTGATGGTGTAGCCTTCCAGCTACTGAGGATACATACTCCAAGAAAAGTATTGAGGCACTGGCTGAGAGTTCACTTCCAGACAGTCCGGAGTTTTTTTGGACAAGCTGTAATAAGCCACAAGTCGTACTCCTTAGAGCTGCAAATGCACAGCTGAGTGAAGAACATTACTTGATCCTGGTCACACTGAATCCCAGCATGGTAGGGGCTGGAAGGGACCTCTGGAGATCATCTCATCCAACCCCCTACTAAAGCAGGGTCACCCAGAGCAGGTTGCCCAGGATCACATTGTCCAGGAAGGTTTGGAATCTCTCCAGAGCAGACGACTCCACAACCTCTCTGGGCAGCATGGGCCAGGCTCTGGCACCCTCACAGCAAAGTTTTTCCTCCTGTTCAGATGGAATCTCCTGGGTTCCAGTTTGTCACCGTTGCCCCTGTCCTGTCCCTGGTCACCACTGTCAAGTGTCTGGCCTCATCCTTTTGAGCGCTGGCCTTTAGATACTGATAAGCATTGAGAAGATCCCCTCTCAGTCTTCTCCAGGCTAAACAGCCCCAGGTCTCTCAGCCTTTCCGTGGCACAGAGATGCTCCGGGCCGCTCAGCATCTCTGTAGCCTCCACTGGACTCTCACTAGTAGTTCCTTGTCCCTCTTGAACTAGACACAATACTGCAGATGGGGCCTCCCTAGGACAGAGAAAAAGCTCCCTCAACCTGCTGGCCACCCTCTTTGCACACCCATCCTAGCTGACTTCCTCCAACACAAAGCACCCCTCCGCAGTTTCTCATTTTAGCTGTTCACTAAGCTAGTTTTTCTGTTAGGAAAAAAAAAAAAAGCAAAGTCCTCAGGTACCACGCACTCGCAACGTACCCTGAGGGTTCACAGACTTGGGACCCATCTGATACAAAATCATCAAACACCTTCCAGCAGAAAAAGCTGATGTAGTTTGATACTGTTTGTGCTGTTGAAAGATTAAAACCTCAGCTTTTCCTTATGGTTCCGATTTAAAAATGCACTTAAGTGAATATAATTCAAATGAGACTAACAGAGCAGACCATACAAGGTTTGGTCAATACTTGTAACTAGTAGTTAAATAAAGTGCTCCTATCTAGCAATACAAACAGCTTGAGGCAATTCATTGATATGACTGTCAGCTAAGCTACATCCATATTATAAAAAATATCTTAACAGTTGGCAGTCATTTGGGGTGTAGTACAACAGAGCAGCTTCCCATGCTGCGTTTACACCGTTCCTTGCACAGCTAAGGAACACACTAACAGTGTCCAGGCCTTCTCAGCACCTACTGCACCATACTAGTGGGATGACCCTGCTTCAGAAGGTCTTGCTTCAAACTCAGCTGGATCCAACACTGCAGTGAGGCCTCACTACAGCAGAGCAGAGGGGGAGCATCGCCTCCCTCAACCAGCTACTTTTGCTGATAATCCTACACATTAAAAAAATACACTGAATTTATGAACTGTTTTTATGAATCACTTCTCTAAATAGATAGCTTATGGCCAATGCTTTTTTGTTAAAAGATCTATTTTGATTCATCTTTCTCATTCAAGTAAAGAAAAAAAAAAAAAAGTATCTCCAGAACTGGTTTTCCACAGGCATGCCATCAGCAAAGATTTCAGTTTTTGTTCCCTACCAGCCTGAAAAAAGCCTCACTCAGTTGAACTGCATTGTCAATGCTCCCCAAGAAGGTTTAAGCTAATTATTTTTGAAAGCAAAGGAAAACAAACAACAAAACTGCCATATTTTAGTGTCAAATATGCACACATCCCCCTTCAAAACTAACTCAACTCCAGGGAGCAAATACCTGTGAATGGCTCAAGACCTAGTTTTCAAATTCACTCAATCAGCAGCTTCTGTTCAGGGCTCATAAAACAGAAACCATTTGGGGGCAAAACAGATACCCAAGCTTTCTTTTAGCATTTCAGTCATTTCCAAATAACATTTGCAGACTCTTCAGCTGGGTTCCATATGAGTTGCAAGTGACTGGCAGAGAGTGAGCAATAGAAATCAGAGCTGTTTCAAAATTGTAGAGCTTCAATTCACAGGGAAGGCTTCTAATAATCGTTGGATTCAGCTGCACGCAATCTATGTGGTGTACTTGATTTTAATATTTGGGGCTGAAAAAAGGAGATGACATCACAGCCAGTAGAGACACCTTTACTCCAAATATGAAGGGGGGCTCTTCAGATGATCAAAACAAAGTTTATTTTCTGTATTTTATATCAAGCAAAAGCAGGAATTACAGTAGAAGCAAGGCCATGTTCTCTCAGGCTGAATCTCCCATAGGATGAGCTGATGCAAGGATATTCCCTGGCTGCCAAAGGAGCTCTGTGCCAAATGAGCACTTACTGGAAAAATGACCATACGGTAAAAATTTTCACAGCACAAAGTACAGTGACAGTCAGGCTTTGAAGCACAGCCTCCTCACTGCAGATAAAGAAATCTGTTGTGAGCATCCCAGAGTACACACCGGGAAATAAGAAACCCAGAGAGAGACCCAGCTCCTAAAGGTCTCTCTTCACCCCACAGGCAGATAATTGCGCACAAACATGGATATCAAAAACTCCTTCCAAACCACGGGGAAACATCTGTCTGGGCAACAACTAGGGAGGACTTGTAGAAGCAACATATCAACTGCAAATACAACAGGTTAAGTGCAGGTCTAGGACACCCACAAATATCAGGCTTCCCAGGTTCTCTCCCTGCTGGCAAAAGTCCACATGGAGCTTGATCTTCCTGGATCATTTCATTGTGAAGCAACCACAGTTTACAAGGGTTAGATGTTTAAGGTATGGACCATCATCTTCCTAGAAGGATATTGTAGAAACTTAGATACGAAAAACACAATCAAGACAGACAGGTAAACTTGCGACTGCATCACTTGGCCATACAGATTTCTAATTTCACAGGGTTAGAAAGGTGCAATTCTACAGTTGCTTACACTGAACCACATGAACCAGGCGCTGTAACTTGCAACTCAGAGGAGTACAAGTAAAAAAAAAATAAAACAAACAAAAAAAAACACAAACAAAAAACAACTGCTTAATAGCTTTGCTCTAAGATTAATATTTGCAAACCTTGGGAATTGTAGTGAAATAACCTGTGTGAAGTGAGAAAGCTTGATAGCTGTATTGGAAGCAGGGAGGGATGAACAGCGGGATGCAAGGATCAAAATGAGCACAACTGTAAAGGCAACAGCTGTTTCTTTCTTGCTCCTCATCTTCATTTTTATTTCCATGACAGAAGATTGAAATCATACTGTAAATGGAAGATTAAGCCTTCTCAAAAGGAGCACCACAGACTGCAGTCTTGTTTAAGGCCAGCTAAGCAGACTGCAGTCCCTGCAATCATACATCTCTGAAGGCAGCAATTCCTATAGCAGAGCGTTTACTACAGTAAATATGTTGTGGGAGGGATGCTCTTTAAACCAAGTCTTTAGTTTCTAGAAGGAACAGACAAATGATTATTTGGAAAATGCTATTTACCACCTCTTCAAACCAGTTTAATCTGTGTGAAAACCTCCTTTTTCATCAACTTGAGGCCACCACTTGGAGTTCTTGACACTGCGGCTGAATGGATTGTCTCATGGCAAATAGCTGCTATTTTCTGCCACTCCTACACAAGCTGACATAATCACAGCACTGACAGCAGTCATTACAGAATTCATGACTGCCCTACCACTGGCAGAATATCCAGACCACAAAGATTCACAGATGACTACAGAAAGAAATAATGATCACTTCTCAGATAGTTAGAACTACAAGGTGCAAGGTACTTGAGCAAGCTGAAAGTGCTCTTCACCTTAAAGATGTCATGTATGGTATCCAGTGATAGTTGTGGGCAATGCAGATACCAGTGAGTGTAAATAAACATTCTGAGCAGCATTTTGCACTCTTTAGGCTACAAGTAGCTTAGCATCAGTGGTATAAGAGGAGGAAAGTACTGTATGTGAAGATCAGTATTTTGTTCAGATCTTGGGGAGAGCCTCATGTTTTCTGACTGTAAGAGAAAGCTAAAAGAAAAGCTGTTTCTCCATAGCTTCTGAAGGGGGAGAACAGGGAACATGGCTTTAGTCCTAGGTTTTGTTTCTTATGCTGCTCTTTTTAACTAGCAATAAATTAATATTCCCCAAGTTGAGTCTGTTTTGCCAATCACTAATCCATGAGTGATCTCCCTGTCCTTATCTCAACCCACAAGTGTTTTCATCTCCATTCTGCTGAGGAGGGAGGATGAGAGTGTCTTGGTGGGTATCTGGTGGCCAGCACCAGGTTAATCCACCCCCAGTGAAAGTGCTATAGCCAGAAACAGAGAAAGTAGATGTTTTGCTTGATGAACAGCTCAGAAGAAAGCTCTTCTCCCCAGGGAAGAAGGTTTGCCAATGGCCTGGAATAGAAAAATGTTCCAGAAGTAACTGCCAGCCTGGGGTTTTCTCCTAAACTCTGCCCAGGAGAAGAGCAGTGATAACACAGAAATAACTGAACACAAAAGGTAACTGGTACACTGGCTTACCTGTGACATGGGCATCATTCCCACATCTGTAAGGAATTACCTGCTCTCACTCTCAAAGGGGAGCACATTGCACAAGGGAATGGTTTGGTTAAACATTAAAAAAAAGCAGCTAACTTCCAAAATCTTAGGGAAGTACTTGTCTGTCTTGGCAGCTCAGCAACCTACAAGGCTTGGTTCATCTCTTCTGCAAAACTTGTACAAGAGATGGTGGCTTAGCAGACTGCAGATGCTGCTGTGTGCCAACATCAGACAATTGTGCA
Organism: Chloroceryle amazona; assembly: GCA_027560015.1. NCBI lineage: Eukaryota > Metazoa > Chordata > Aves > Coraciiformes > Cerylidae > Chloroceryle > Chloroceryle amazona. The sequence goes on along the minus strand of JANHFX010024528.1, from coordinate 61,905 downwards.
TATGCATCCTGGGGCAGAATCCCAGAGACCAGGAAACATAAGTCTAAAAAAATTAAGTGTAAAATTACCAAATTAAGTCTCATTTCCAACATGAAATAAAAATCAGGGTACAGGGAAGATGAGAAACAGTGAATAGCTGGCCTGACAAGGGTAAGAGGAAGGAAAAAAATCACAACCACACTGGCAAGGATCCCTTTCTACAGCCTCCCCTGCTCCGAACACAGCAGTGCGCAGGCAACAGTGCAACGTCCATGGGACTCGCATGTCATTAGCTGCCCAAGCTGTGAATAAGAAACCCTATAAGAACAGTGGTAGAGCTAGGTGAAGGCTTACAGAGAACTTAGTTGCATGTCTGCAGAAAAGCAAGTGATACAGCTGCCTGGCCAAGTTTCAGCAAAGCCACTGCTCTTGCTGTGCAGCATGTCAAAGCAATTGCACGTGTTTGTGATGAGCCCTTTGTCCTCTTCACAGTCAGTTTCACTCTTTGTGCAGAGCAGTGAACCAAAATCCACATACAAATTCAATTTGGGATAAAAATGTGTTTGCCTGCACAGTTTAGTCATACTTAATTTCATCAAGTTTGGTTTCATTGGAAACAGGCAGATGGAGTGGAGTTTTGTCCAGTTACTTCAGCTTTGCTAAATTTGGAAGTATGTGGCAGGAGTAGCATTTGTGCATTAGCACAAGCACAAAACTAGGGATTTATTTTTTACCAATACAACTTTCATTTGCATAAGATGGGCCACAAAAATTCAGAAAGATAAAAACTTAGTTCCAGGAATTGTGCTGCTCAGAAATCCTTTTCCCAGGGAACTTATAACCAGCCTTCATACAGTACCTGCTGCAAAAGGTATTGCCAAGTAGATTCCTGTCCTCTTTGCAACTTATTTGATCAGCCATGGATCTCTGGGACTCTGACTTTCTTTGCAATCACCAGAACAGCAAGGGCAAGCTCTGCTGCTTCAATGGCTTAACAGTTCAGCACAGCTTAGGGTTCTTGATTGCCCCTATAACGCAATGGCCCAACATTTCCAAAAGCACTTTAAAAGGAAATGCAGCTCCCTTGATGAACTAGAGGTTCTGTCTTTCCTATTTTCTGTAATACCTTCCCTTTTGTGTTGCACTGAGTAAAACTGATGCCCTGTCCTCTGCAGAACCTTGCTGGTCTTAATGCTGCTGGAGCACTCATGTTCATTCTTCTCCCAGGTACAGGGGAGGAATGGGACTGCAGTGTGGGACCGTATTAATGTATAAGTGAACAGAAGCTGAAAGTATGGAACTGCACAAGGTAAAAATAAGGATCACACCTGGCTCCACATCTGCACCAAGTGACATCCCACCAAAGAGATACAGAGAAAGTACACAGGAAAACAGGGTATCCCATCACCAGAAATACAGGAAAATCGGGCAGATGGCAAAGCAAGTTAGCAGCAGAGGAGTGACATAGTACGTTATGAATAAACATCCTGCAGAAAACACCACAAACACCTTTAAATCTCAATCCAAGGTTAGAGCTACTGACACACAAGTTATTATTTCACATTTCTATCTGTAAGCAACTGGATGCTTCATAACTTGGCACTCTCACCCATTACTAGCTTTTAATCCCAATCAGCTCCATACGCAAGTTTCTAGTGCTACAAAGCCACGTATATTTTTGACAGTAAAGGATTCAAAAACTTTTCTGTTGCCCTTTCGTGGTCATAACCTATTTCATCAAATGGTTTGAGTTGGGAGGGATCTTGAAGATCATCTAGTTCCAAACCTCCCACTAGGCAGGGACACCTCCCACTAGATCAGGTTGCTCAGAGTCCCATCCAACCTGGTCTTGAACACATCCAGTGATGGAGGATCCAAAACTGCCCTGGGCAACCTGTGCCAGTGTCTCACCACCCTCAGAGTAAAGAAGGTCTTCCCAGTTTCTAATCTAAATCTATTCTTTTCCAGTTTGAGGCCATTACCCTTCATCCTATCACTCCAGGCCCTTGCAAAAAAAAAAAATCACCAGCTTTCTTGTAATCCCACTTCAACTACTGGAAGGCCACAATAAAGGTCCTCCTGGAGCCTTCTCTTCTCCAGGCTGAACAACCCCAACTCTCTCAGCCTGATCTCATAGCAGAAGGCTTTCAGCCTTTGGATCATCTTCATGGTCCTCTTCTGCACCTGCTCCAACAAGTCTAATGTCCATTTTCCTCCTTCCCCCAGAAGAAAACAGCTCTAAGCAGACCACCTGAACACTGTGTCATTAAAAAAAAAAAGCAAAACCTCATCTCTTTCACTAGGCCCATAGAGTCAAGTTTTTACTACTTCCTCTTCATTAACATCACCAAAGTCAACAGATTTCTTCACACAGCATCTTCACACCTATGAGGGCTATCATGGTGTCTGCCAATCAGATGGGATCCATCCTTCTGATCACTTCTGTGGCTTCCTCTAGGCCTGCTCCAACAGGTCCCTGTCTTTCCTGTGCTGAGGACACCAAAGCTGGACCCAGCACTGTTGTGTGGGGGAGGGTCTCACCAGAACAGAGGAGCAGAATCCCCTCCCTTGACCTTCTGGCCATTTATGAAAGTAATTTTCATACAGAGGTAGTGTCCAGAGGGAGTTTTTCCTTTTAGGGTAAATTTAATTGTCAGAAGTGCCCTGGAAAGCCACCACGTATGCTGACAGAAGGAAAAGATTACATAAGAAAAACTACTCCCTAGTGCATAGGTGAGGCACTAACACTTAATTGAACCCATTTTCTTTCAGCAATGGGATTACTAACCAGTCTTTTTTTTTAAAATTCCCACACACTAAGCACCTTGAAGCACACATAGGTACCAAAATGCTCCTACTAGACATCCTTCAACCTGTTTATCAGTATGTCTGACAAATTTCTCATTTTGCAAGCACCATGAGGATTGTTACATCTCAGCACAACTGGCCAGTGTAATTTCCAGAATGCTGGCTGGGTGATAAAGTAGCATTATTCTGGAGACCTTAAACCCAGGAAAATTAAACCCATGGATAACTGTGCAAGACCACTGTTGTTAAAGGGCTTAGCAATCCTGTGTGAAGAACATCTATAACAGCTTTTAAAAATGCTTACATTCCATACATTACTGCCCCACAATAATCCATGCACATTATATTCATAAAAGTGCAATTACGTGGCAATTACCACACAACAGTAATTAAGAGGAAACCCAGCATGCCATCCAACACAGCTTCTTTGAAATGGACTAAGCATACATGAAAAATATAATTAAGCAACAGAAGGTGAGCTGTTTCTTGATGATAATTACATTACTGGACATATTTTCAAGTAGGTCACTTCTAAAACATCAAACTAGTTGAGGGGCAACTGAACTCATTCAGGATTGATGTACATCCATGTGAATCCTGCTGCACAGTGTTTGTAGCAGCAGGGGCCCGGGTGGTCATGGTATTACCCAACAGCTTCATTTGTTATTAACTTGAATGGCAAGAAGTAGGTTTTGGCCCTTGGCAGACTTTTGGGCAGCTGCCTAATTTCTATTATAGACTAACACAGGCTTCAGCCAAAAGTAGGACTCATTCCATGTGTCTGAAGAAATCATTCAGAGAGCTGAAAAGTAAATGCAACAGGGCCCACAAGAGAGCTGGGGAGGGACTTGTTACCACAGCTTGTAGTGATAGAATGAGGGGTAATGGCTTCAGATTGGAAGAAGGGAGATTTAGATTAGGAATGAGGAAGAAGTTCTTCACCCTGATAGTGGTGAGACACTGGCACAGGTTGCCCAGGGAAGCTGTGAGTTTTCCATCACTGGATGTGTTCCAGGCCAGGCTGGATGAGGCTTTGTGGAACCTGGCCTGGTTGAAGGTGTCCCTGCCCATGGTAGGGGGATTGGAACTAGATGATCTTTAAGGTCATTTCCAACCCAAACCATTCTATGATAATTTTTCGGCACGCCCCTGCCCTGCTCTCCCCCCAACCCCCAAGCTGGGGACACAAAACCAGCCAGAGGTTTGTTTCTAATGCCACATTGGCATTAGAAGCACTGAAGAATTTAAGGACTCCATTTAGGACAACTCAAACACCTCAGACTTCAAGCAGCAGCCTAGAGGTGGGGAAGCACAATAATGAACCAAATTTCTCAAGTCACTTCTGTTACAGAAATGTTTTAACCTCTTGGACAAGATGCAGCAACTGGTGGACTTCTAAGATGACCTTACAGCCATAGGCTGTTCCAGCTAGAGAAGGCTGGCTGCTATTTTTGTGTTCCCAGGAAAAGTCGTATTTTCACAAACAATTTCGGCTGGAGGAATCATTGTATAGTCATTCTCCACTCCCTCAAAGGATGCTTTTAGGATACTCCCTAAGCAAATCTCCAGCAAAGCACAGATGTACAAACCTGTATTTACCCTTCCCAGGCTAGCTGAGGCAATAAGCTATCAAATACTAGTTCTTCTCATCACTATTCTCCCATAATAGGTCACATATGGCATCACTGCATCCTAAATGTTGTGCCCATTCACAGCACTGGTTTTAAAAAAAAACCAACAAACCATCATCTCAGCAGCTGCAAAACCCTACCTCTCTCAGAATCACCTTTTCGCCTTCTCACCATCTGCCTTTTGAGACCTCATGGGCAAGTAAATGCAAGTCCTAGACTCAGCTGTGACTCACTGGATTGCATAAAATTTCAAATACTCCAACACAAAATGTACCTCCTCATTTCTGATACCTCTACAAGAGGCAGCACCTTACTCTGTCCTACCCAGGATTATCAGCACCACTGCAAAGGTATGCTTTGGAGGTCTGTATCCTCAGCCTCAATTCACCAACTGTAAAGTGTCATCCATCACAATCTTCTTGGTTTTAAAAACAGCCAAGCCTGCTAATGTCCACTATCATCTGGAAGCTCCACACAGCCTACTGGTGTTTGCTTTTTACAGCATCAGAGGAATACAAAGCCACAAGAGATATCCTGAACATCCAATCCAGACTCAGCTGATCTCATGACTCCTGAAACCTCATCAGGCAAGTTGAGCTGGTCCCCATTTGTCATTTGGTGCCTCATTGCTAACAAGGATATTCTATAATTTAAAAAAAAAAAAAAAAAAAAATCACATTTATTTCAGGCTTTTGCAACTTGAAAAAGCCACTCTGAATTCTCAGCTGGCCTCCAAAAGTTTGTGTGTGACATGCTAAATAAGCAGAAAAAGGGGTGAAAGAGGTCAGATTTCAGCACAGAACATGTCATACAGAGCATTTGCTGTACAAAAAGCCCAGATAAATCAAAAACCAGATTATGTAGATTATTCTCTCACGTCACACTTTGATACTCTTATGTATTTTAAGGCTTCTAATGTACCTTTCAGAGACCAGGGCTTTCATGAGTCCCTCAAGGGAGAGCTAGGAAGGGGAGGGGGGCAGGAAGTGGATTTATTCCATCATTCAGAAAGCCACCACAACCACAGCAGGAAGCTGGGGGAGCCTGGCATTCTGCCAGGAGACAAAGCAGAAAGAAAGCTGTTCTGCTGTTTTAAGCCAGCCGCATTGGAATGAAGCCTGCAATTTCAGTGTGTTGAAAGCTGCTCTTAGAGCTGAGATGCTTCTACACCGAGACCTGCTACACACGGGCTCCGAGAGGCAAAGCAAGAGCACTGCGTGGGCTCGGGGTGTCTGCCGCCTGCCCAAACACAGAAGTCACAGTAAACAGGCAAGTTTTTCTGTGAACAGAGCTGATCATCCAAAAGGGGAAAATATAAAGCTCAAGCTAGAGTAAGGACCAGCATCATCTCATTTAGATCATGCAGAGCCCCATGTACACTCTCCTTACCATTCTCCAGGTAACAGCTTTGCAGGGCTGGAAACAAGCTCCCAGGACCAGCTTTTACAACCTTCTCAGGTCTTTACCAGCTGGTTGTTAGTAGACTTGGGGAGAGCTGAAAAGCCAGGACCCTTCTTAAAAAAGGCAACACTCCACAGCTTCACAAACAGGGCGTAGTTTAAGAGCCCAGTACCCTTTACTGGTAAACACCACCCTTGTCTTTCTCCAGTCCTCAGTAAAGATGAGGAAGACAGGCACAGACAGTAAGGTTTGGCTTTTGCCTATTAACAGGTTCACAGTACTTGCCTGGAATGACAAAATAATTCAGAAACACACTAAATTCTGAAAACCCTTACAAGAAAGTTTCATGTTTTTTCTGGTGAGTCACCAGTCTGTCACCATGGCCAAAGGAAAGAAAGAGTAAGCAAATCATTGTGGTTACCCAGAACTACCAAAACAGTTGTGGGTTTGGTAACCAAGGGTAGACATGGCTGGACTGGAGGGGCTGCACTCACAGCCACTCTGCAGCATGGCAAGAAAATTTCCCTGTCCCACTGACCACCCTCTTGGAACCCAAACAACCCCAACCCTATTGCCAACCTCACAGCTCCGAGATAAAAGTGATGCCTTTGTGGGAAGATGCTGTCTGGGGCACAGGACCCCACAGTAAGTACTAACTGCACAACTGTGGAAAAGTTGAGCAAGCCACTTCTGTGTTCCATCTTTTCCTAGTTTAAAGGCAGGGAAAACTCCCTTGCTGATAGGTAAGGACCATGACCAATTGCAGGAGACTGATGCACATATAGAGCAGCATTACTGACCAAGAGGAACTGCAGATGAGTTATCGCATTACCCTAGAAGGCATAAACAAGGTTTTTTCTCAAATTTGTTTACTTTTGTACATACTTTCAACTCCCTCTAAACCTTCAAAGCTGCAGTCAGGTCACTGGCAGCAGTTCAAACTGACCTTCCAAGACTGAATACTTTTATTCAGTGCATCTAAGATTCTGATTTATTTACCTCAAGCTTCCTAAAATGTGGAGTTCAACTTGACTGTGTTAGACTTGTCTAAAAGCCATGCTGTTCTCTGTTAAAGCCAGGAATGCTCTAGAAAGTAAATGTCATCCTATTGTCTCCAGGTTTCTGCTAATCTCTTCTTACCAAGAATAAAAATATATTAAAAAGGAAAAAGATATTGTATTTGCCAGTTACTTTCATACTCTGAAATACCATAATGCTTGGACTGCACTAAGGATTAAAGCAAGTATTGCCAGTCAGAGCTTTGAGCAGTTATGCAAGCAAAATAAAGATATCATAAAATAGGAGTATCATGCCTCCAGCATTCTCACGTGCCTGCTTATTGTTTTTTGCTTCCTGCATTACACCAAAAAGACTTCATTTCAGGGTGTCTTCCCATTTCTCAGTTCCCTTCTTGTGAAAGGCTCATATTTTAAGTGAAATTTGGCACCAATTTCATTTGCTTCCTCCTTGTCCCCCTTACCTTTTTCCTTCAATTGTTATTCCAGAAAGAAAAGGAGTGTGATCCCTGCTTTTTCACTGAGTGTGTGCAGTCTTTAAACTCCTTGGCCCTCCCCTCCATTCAGACCTTGCTCTGCAGAGCTCACCCACACAGAGATTCAAGCATCAGTCTCTTTGCTTCTGCTTTCTCATCTTCCCACGCTGCGGGCTGCTATTGCATTGAGCCAGCTAACTCCACCTCTCCTCACTTGCTTTTCCTCTTTAGATTCACTTCAAGGCCAACTTCCCTTCCTTGCTGCTGGGCTGACACAGCTGGTAGTGTAGAAGAGCAGGGGGAGGGTAGCAAAGCAGGGAGTTTTTATTCAGCAATGCTTCCTTAACCAAGCAGCTGCTTTGAAAGACCAAGGTCCAATTTCAACTGCTG
>JANHFX010024528.1:14196-54104 GCA_027560015.1 Chloroceryle amazona | reverse complement strand
GCCTCTTGGCAGCTCTTCCCTTGCTTGAGCACTGGCTGTGTCTGGGCATCATGCTCCAGGGCTCTGGGGTGGCACTTCCCCAGGCTGCTCGACGCAGCCCAGGCAGGCATTCAGATCACAACCACACAGATGCACGAAGCCCTGAACAGCTGATGGCCTGGGAGCCAGCCAGCCAGTTTTGCAACCAGTGCCCTTTCCCTTTTGGGCTAAACTCCCCATCTGCTCTGAAGAAGCCTTTTCTCCCAGAGCTGGTTCTCGGGACAGTTCTCCTCCACCTCCTCCTTCACTCAAGACAAGTCCTATCAACACCATTGCTCATCTTTTCTTATACACACCATTATACAAACACCTCCATAGCTACAAGGCAACCCTCCTTTAGCAGCAAGGTCTAGAGCACAAGTCTTGTGCAGAGCAGCTGAGGCATCTGGGATTTTCAGCCTGGAGAAAAGGAGGCTCAGGGGAGACCTTCTCACTCTCAACGACTCCCTGACAGGCGGCTGGACCCAGATGGGGTCAGTCCCTTCTCCCAAGGAATAAAACACAGAACAAGATAAAACAGCATCAAGTTGCCCCAGGGAGGTTTACACTGGACATGAGGAAAAGTATCTTCCGCAGAAGGGTTGTCAAGCCCTGGAATAGACTGCCCAGGGCAGTGGTGGAGTCCCCACCCCTGGAGGGGTTTCAAAGCTGTCTAGATGTGGTGTTGAGGGACATGGTTTAGTGGTGACCTGGTAGTGCTGGGTTACCAGTTGGGCTTTGATGATCTTAAAGGTCTTTTCCAACCAAAGCAATTCTATGATTGTTACAGCAAACAGAGGCTTACCTTTCCATAAAGCTTCCATAGGAAGCCCTGGTAAGAGGGGGAGTGAAGGGAACATTACAGAAAATGGGTCAGATGTCAAAGGAATGCCTCCCACAGGGATGTATTTATTCAGCAAGGACCAAGTTAGACCTCTACACACAGACTCCCAAATTCACATCAATTGAGCTCAAACACACTAGAGCTAAAGCTGTCCCTTTAGGAGCATCACAGTTATTTTGCTAGGAAAGGATGGAAATGCCACCTTTTCTCAGGCTGCAAGGAGTGGTCAGTCTTAAAGCCTTGATAGGTGACTCAGCCTAGAAATAGGCACATGTTACAGTTGAGGGTCATTCTGTATTGAGAACTCGTGTTCCTGTAGCTGACTGATGGACATGCTGCTAGTGATGTAATCAGCTCACTTTCTGCACTGCCCATTTCTTCACAGAGCTTGAAAGATTTATTCTATTCAGTAGTGAGCACAACTACAGTCCTTACTACTTTGCTGGCAACTTTATTAAAACATCACATTGCTTCATTAGGTTGAACTATTTCATTCCAAGAATTACACCAACCCTAAAATCAGTCATTCTGCTATGTATCACATTTTTCTACAAAGCTGGGGGGAAGGGGAAGGGAAAGGGAAGTGTTCTCCAATCTCAAAACATAACCACAGTTAAGAGCTCATTGCTCATAGCCTCTGAAAAACAAAGGCCTGGCACCCTCAGGAGCCATCTGCATTTAGGAGTCTGGAGAAGCCATGTCACAGATGTATTTCTAAAAAGATTATCTGACAAATGCAGTGACAGCTTCCCAACTTGGCCCTCCAACTGAACCCTCTTGCTTCCTCATTCCTGCCCATCCCTACACAGGCAGCACTAACAGCATAACACCACCACAGCCCCTAGACACACACACCCCCCAAACGTCCCAACATGTCCAGTTCAGACAGCACACACAATTGCCAGTGATTAATGCTCTACCTCACAGTGGCATGGAAAGCCAGTGCCAACAGAGAAAGATACAAAATTGCTGCAGATTTTCCCATCTTAAGTGCCACCCCAAGTCTCACAACAGCTTCTTCTATTCATACACAGTACACTCTTGAATTTCCCCTTGCTCCATCTTAAGTGAAGTGCAGCATTTCGCTGCTAAACCAGCCTTTGAACACCACACTTTTCGTCTGGGTCTAGTACTCCAATCCAATCTATTTGTTTACCAGAGAGATATCCATTACTCCACTGTGCACATACTTGCCTCCAAGACATCCCTTTCTACTCACAACAACCCAAGTTGAACCAAGTTTTCTGGCCTCCAAAAGATCCTGGAATTCCACATTAGACTAACTTAAATGAATTTCTTAAGGCAAGGAAAAGGAAAGCTCTAATGGGACATTACAGGTCCCTGAAAGCCAAGCACTGTCAGCTGGTCTCTTCTCTGCAACAAAGGAACCAGCAAAGAAACCAATGGCTAGCTCAAAGAAGAGACACCACGTTATTAGAATTTATTAGATGATTGCACTGACAACCCCTTGAGCTCCTACATGATTATTTTACAGGCTGAAACACACAGGGGCAGTGACAGCCAGCAATCAATAATTCTGAAAAAGCAAACAGAAGAGCCTAGACTCTGCACGAGAAAGTTACTTGCTTTCTTAAGCAGTTTTTCAAGGTACATTTCACTTCTTGCAAGGATCTTTCTTCTCACTACATAAAACTCACTGAATAAAGCTCCCAGCAGTTCAACAGCTCAAGTTGTGATTCCATAGTTTGCATACATCTCTGCTGAGACTTTTCAGGATATTTTACACATGGCAAGATTTTACTCCTTACATAAAACAAGGAAAGAAAGCTTTAAAGTTAAGGCAAAAAGCATAGGTTATAGCCATCTGAAATTTTACTGAGCAAAGCAGCTTACAATTAGGAAAGCACCACCAACAAAAATAAGTCAGGGATGGACTTAATCGAAGACAAAGGAACTCTGCTTGCCCGTGGAGTGTCTTCTAGATCAAGAAACGTAAGGGATTTACATTGGTCCATCCTTAATGCAGAACCCACACAACTGAGGCTGAAGCCCCAGATACCATCATTTCTAACTTAAAACTTTGCAAAGCTCGAAGCACTGGCTGATTATTCAAGTTACTCTCAAAGATGGGAAGTCCACTGTGGTATCTACAGCCAACTCCTTGCCTTAGTGCACTAGTTAAAGAACTGAAATGAATTTGCTATGGGTGTTTAATTATTTCAACAAAACCACATTCAGAGAGTACAGAGAGGTGGAAAAGTCATAGAATCACAAAAGAAGGAAATCACAGTTCCTGGTGCCACAGCCAATTCCCTCAGGTTCAAGCATTGCAGGAGATGTAGGTGCCTCTCCCACGAGCACATTCCTGACCAAAACAGGCAAAACCAAACCACTGACCTCAATAAAAGAAACTAACCCCCTAAAAGGTATTTTGTAATGTTACAGCACTCAAGCTTATAGTGGGATGTTTACCTGTCTTAACATTGAGGTTTAAATCACAAATATCAAACCAACTTCTAGCAGAATCAGTGGATCATCACAAAACTCTGGAGCACTTCAGCTCTCCCGACAGCACTGAGACCAAGGAAGAGCAGCATCTGGGCAGGGGGCAACACTGAGGACAACCTCCAGGAGCATCCTAGGATAGAAGACACATGAAACTTACCCTCAGACTCCTGTATAGCACAGGAGATAGCCCATGAGACCGCCCATGAGACCAGGCAGGTCAGGGTTTCAGACCCAGCGACTTCCAACCTCCCTCTTCCCACCCCTGTTACACCAGCCTACACCTGCCCAACCTCATTTATAGCCTTGTGAGGAACAAGTCCCAGCTGGGGCAGATCCTGTGTCTTCTCTGCTGTGTTAACCCAAATAGCTGCACCTGAAGGATCTTTCCAATCCCACAAAAAGCTGTCATGGTCATTATGACTCCAGCAGGGAAGTATCAAGAGATAATGAGAACTTAATGAGCATTGCACCCACTGCACCCATTGCAGGGAGACCCAGGGTAACTTTGGGTTGGTTATTTCATTAGAGCCCCTAGTCCCAAACTGTAAAATAGTCTGGCAGCATTTACACAGGAGCTGTGTGAGGACAAAATAGACCAGTACTCAGCAACCAAATTCCATAATTAAAAAAAATAATTCTGCCTTTCAGATCTAATCTGGTTTCAAATTCTTAGCTTAATTTTTTTGATAGCTTGGGTTCCAAGTAAAGTGCAGGAAGAGATATCCTTGGGATTATATTGAGCTATGGTAATAACTTTTATTTATTAAATTCCCAATGAGCAGTGCTAGTGCAAGTTTCTTTTTATAGCTGTTTAAATTAAACATGTATGACCTGTCACTTCTCTAGTCAGCATCACTGTTATCTCTCTTCAGAGAAATACAACAGAGAACAACAACGTTCTCTCTTCCGCAGCCAAATAATTTTTAATCACATTAGCCACAGGACCCCTATCGGTAATCTCTCCTCTGGGCCCTCCCAGTTCTTAGAGCAGAGTCTGATAGAGAATTCAATTAATGTGCCCCCCAAGGATAACACATTCAATCACAGTAAGGGAGGAGAAGCAATCTGAGATGAAAAAAAAAAATTGCAGCCCCAAACTTCCAGCAGAAAGCCTTTGTCCTGGTGGCAGAATACCTTTAAGTCATGCAAAGTACGGAAAGGCTTCAGGTCTCTGCCTTGTTATCAAAAAAAAAAAAGCTGTTTTTGCTAGGCTTTGTTATGGCTGAGTTTTTCCCCTCCTGGGACAACCTGCCATCTTAACCCAGGGGAGCCCAAAGAGTTCTCAGGGCCAAACCTTCAGGTCTTTGGGGTCTGTTGCGCTGATTTGGTTTTCACCATCTGTACAGCTAGCAGCTGAAGAACATGTAAATCCTGTGTGCCACCACTTGTATGGCTCAGGCTGCCAGAGCCTAAAACATTACCCAGCTAGCATAAAACAAGCACAGATTTAATTCCAACCCTTTCTGAGGGCACATAAACATATTCTCAAAGGAAAACTGCACTCAGATTAAGGCTTTTCATAGCTGGAATATTCTACTATAGTAAGGCATTTAGCTCAGCTTCACCACAGCATCTTCAAACAGAAAAATGTGTCCAAGTTATAAACACTGTGAGAGTTGGCATCTGCCAAGAGCACATGACGAAAACTCGGCATGTAGACCTTGAACAAAAACAGCCATTAGCTCACTAGTGCAAGGGGAGAGCTCTCAAGCTGGGCAGATGAGCATCCGTGGAGACTGCTGCCACATGGTAAGAGAAGGAACTGAACTGGCCTTAAGTAAGCGTTCTGATTGCATGGACACAACGTCAGAGAGGTGCTGACACTCTTGCAGCTGAAGCTGGTAGCTGGTTTCCATTCTCATTTGAAGGAAGACACCGGCAAGCACTGCCCACCTTGAGGAACAACATTGGCAGCATGAAGCCAGGAGACACGTCCTGTTCCAGACCCGGGTAGCTGTGCTCTCAGAGCACTAGCAGAATTTGACTGACCCTACACTGACACAGCACATTTGGCAAGGACTGCAGAAACGTCACTCTTTGGAGCCTACCCCTATCTCTCCCTCCCCACACGTGCTCAAAACCAACTCAGAGAACAGCTCTGCAGCTCCTAACAGCTTTGCTCTCCATACCACGCAGCCTTCTCTCTTTGTTTCCACTAGAGCAGAAGGCACTCTGCAACTCAAGAGGAGTAAGGCTTTAATAACATACATTTAAAATACGTTTTGAACATATCCTGTCACACCAAGCTAAAATATGCAGGAGCTGGGTAGAAACACAGCTTCCCAAACCATCCCGCTGTCAGCAGCTTGAACGCTGCGCTAACACACCGAGGGACAACTACCGAGTCACAGCAGCAGCATCCCCCAGCCACACCACATTATCCAGGGTTTGAGAAATCTGGATTTCAGAAGAGAAACCACTGCCATTGCTGTCTGTTAGCAGTGAAATAAAACACAGCATTGAGAGAAAAAAAAAAAAAAAAAGAAAGAAAGAAAAAAAAAAAAGAAAACAAAGCTAAACTGTTGGCAATGTTGGGTAACTTCTCTAGTCTTCCCAGCTTGTGATAGTGGCAGATGGCCCAGTCTGTAAATTAGCAGCTACCAGATGGGCCCCCTAAGTAGCTTACTGCAGTAAATTGATTTGTTCGTGGATTTGGTATTAAAATGTCCTTCACTGTCTGGGTACTGTTTGGCCACAGAGTTGCAAATTCCAGCTGGCTACAGGAAAGGCCAAAACCCCAAGCGTTCGCAACAAGCGGCTACTTCTGCAGTATGATGGTGCCCTTTAAAGGTCCCTTCCAACCCAAACCATTCTATGTGGTGACTACAGAGGCCTGTCCCCACTCACCAGTCAGGTAGTTCACAGTAGATATTTGGCTCTGCCAGCAAGAGCCAGCAATAGGTAGGCAGCCAGGCCAGCTGAGGGACTTAATTCTGGCCACAGATGACAAATACTTTCCAGTGAGTAGCTGGGGAAGGACACCCTGACCTAGGGAAATATTTATTGGGTTGACACAACTCTTCAAGGATGAAGTACTCATCATTGTGGCTGCAAATATCAATGGGGAAGGAGTTCAGCTTCTCTGATACTTCAGTGCTACCTCTCTGCCTCTCATTCCTTCTGTACCGTTCACATCTCTTCCCACTCAGTTCTTCTGACAAAGTTGCTTATGGATTACATTTGCAGATTTTTGGCCCTTTTCTATATTTTTTGCTGTTGAACTGCTGCATAATAAGCACCCTGGGGCAATACGTGCTACCTTGCTATTCAGGGTGAACTTTGACCTATGCTTAACCTAAGGTTAAGGCACCTTTATTTTCTGTTACTAATTAGGATTTCCAGTCCTGTGTCAGTATCTTGAAGATGTTGGAATTACTGGAAAGAAAAAACATCAATACATTATTTTCCTCCGTTTCATGACAGAGGCTGATAGTCAACATTTTCTAGCTTGGTTGTTATCCTTGACTTCTGCTCAAGTCAGAGGAAATTGTCTCAGCAGTAGTGAGCTGGAAGCTAGAGATTGACATTTATTGAAATGAAATACTTCACATTCCTTCCATTTCTTAATAAAACCACAAGCATTTCCATCTCCCTAGAGTTTCTTTGGCATGTCCTGGCATGATATCCTGTCTCATACATTTTAGTTTGTGTCAAAGATTGACAAGTTGTGACTTAATCCTCCCAGTGGCACCCTGAAACTACAAAGGCTATAAAGTCACCAGAGAAGACTGTCAAGGGAAAAGAAATTACTCAAATTTCTGTAGTAGTATTGTCACATTGTGGTTTATATTTCTAATATCTAGAAAGATGGCAAAACAAACCAAGCAGCCTTCCTTCTAAAGCCTAGATAGTGAAATTGTTGGTCAGTCTGAAAGCGTAGATTTCCACAAGTCATTGCTGACAATCAAATGGGCGATGGAGGCTTGTTCCATCTCCCTTTCTTGTTCCACCTCCCCTTCTTGTTCCATCTCCCCTTCTCCTCCAGATAATCTATTTTGAGACAAAGATTGTCAACTCCCAGGAAGTACAATGACCTTCTCAAGCCAAAGCTGACTGCCAGAGCCTTTAACTCTCAACCAGGACTGGAAAAAGAACAATTTCTCCCATTCTTTCAAAAGAACTGCAAGATATATCCCCTACTGTACCTATTACTGTTACTATTATTAAATTCACTCAGACATCTTCACATGCCAGCCTTGGAACCTAATCCAACTCTTAGTGATCAAAACCTAATCCTCCAAACACATGGAAAGAGCATCAGTGGCTTGCCATCAGTGTCTAAGATAGAATACATTTTGTATTAATGCTTTTGAATACATTTAGTACTGAGCCAGGCAGCACCAAAACCATCATCATGCTATAAACCACTACTGCTGAATCTTGTGGGTTTTTGCTGTAAGTGAGGCAACAAGGTCATTTCTGAACAAAGTTTTCACAAGGGGAAATGTGTGGTTACATGAGACTGTTAAAATTCAGTGAGCCATAACTATTATACACAAGCTAACACATAATTGTTATTCACCAAAAAAGCCTATCACAGAATCTCAGATTCACAGAATCCCAGCATGCTCGGGGGTTGGAAGGGACCTTTGGAGATCATCTCGTCCAACACCCCTCTGCTAAGGCAGGGTCACCCACAGCAGGGTGCCCAGGATCACATTGTGCAGATGAGTTTGCAATCCCTCCAGAGAAGGAGACTCCACAACCTCTCTTGGAAGCCTGGGCCACGCTCTGGCACCCTCAGGGGAAAGATGCTTTTCCTCATGTTCAGATGGAACATCCTCAGTTCCAGCTTGTGTCCATTGACCCTTGTCCTGTTGCTGGGCACCACTCAAAATAGTTTGTCCTCATCCTCTGTCCTTTAGATATTGATCAGCATTGAAAAGATCCCCTCTCAATCTTCTCTTCTCCAGGCTAAACAGTCCCGGGGTCTCTCAGCCTTTCCTCATCACAGAGATGCTCCTGTAACTGTAACACCAATATCCATCGAAGGAAACCACAAGCTGTGAGCCCTGCTACATCAAGAGGTGAAGCAAGTAAACCTTGGTCCCAAGGAAGCACTCAAGATCTCAAGGGAACTAGAAGCAGGTCTTTCCTTCTCTTCAGTTTCATGACTTCTCTAGTCTAGCAGTGGAAAAAGTTGCAGAAACTGGACACCAGTGAGCAACACATATTGCCACCCAGCTGAGGGACCTGCAGAAGCATTGGTGCAACAGGGACTGGGCTCTAGCCCCAGCTCACTTCATGGGCATGGGACAATGCACATGTTTTTCTCTGGTCCAGAGCAGTCATTTATCATTCCCTGTATTTAGTCCAAGAAATTTATATTTCATGTATTTTAAATCTGACTTCATCAGGAAGCACACAGCACTTCACCCAGCGCCTGCACATCTGGCACATCACACTTTCCCCAGAGAAATAGTTGTTTTCTTTACTGTCCCACCAAATGAAGTCTTACCCTGAGAACCAAGACAGATACTCCTACTGGAATGAAAAACAATCTGGCATTTTTCAGGATAAGGTTTATTGTTGTATCTTCATTTCCTGTTGGTCATTCTTCCTTCTCCAACTCTCCGCTGAATCTCAGTTTGTCTTCAGCTTTTACCCATGACCTGGTCTGACCTGCCTTCTAACCTCTGTGTCTCAAACTGCTTTACAGTCATGTCCTCCTGTTCAAAAATCTCAGAACTCCTGTCAGAGAAGGACACATATTTGCATTTAACAAATGAAATAGCAGGAACATGTTAGTCCATGTCAGAGGAAAACTGCTGCTTGGGGCCCTCTCCACCATCCTCATACAGAGGAGTTTCTGCCTGCACTTCTCCTCCAGATACACCTTGTCTTTCTGCTGCCTTCCATACCATCAACAACTTTTCCATCGAAGCCTAAATAGACTTTTTTCTAGATGTTTCTGTCAGCAGTGGCTTTTTAGTGTGCTTTTACCAACAAGCTCACCTGCCCTGGAACTACACAAGGCAAGGGCACTTGTTCCAGTCCCTCACTGAAACTAAATTCTGGGTTTTTTTGAAAAAGTAACTGATAAGCAGTGAAGGAATAATCAATTCTTGTTCAAAAAGTCTACTCTTTAAACCCAATCTGCTCTCTGTAATTCTAGTTATCCTACATCACAACTAGCAACTACCTATTTTTCCTTCCCCTTTGCAGACACTGAAATCCCCATATGCCTTTTCTAGTTGTTTCCAGAGCCATTGATACCTTCTGACTCCAGTCCTTCCTGAAGAGACAGAAGCAATGACTTGCTGACAAAATTGCAGTCTAACCCGAGGACTCAGATGAGTCTCATTTTGAGATCTTCCTTCCATTTAGAATCTGTTCCACTTCATCAACGCGATGGCAGCTTCACTTTCACACCTCTCATTCCTAGGTCATGTTTGAGATCGTGGCTAGCCTATCTTGAGAGCAAGGACAATACTTTTATTCTTTGTTTCTGGTTTTGTTCTTGGCAAAACCCTTTCTCTCTGCATGCTGCACCACACAGTACTATGGGAATTTAGCCCCTCAGTGGACTTAAAAGATTTGCTTGCATGGTTCAAGTCCCTGCAGTATTTTCCCAGGAGATCCACAAAGAGAATCCTTCATCACATTCCCAGGATGCATTGGAATGTTGTGGTTCACTATTTCTTGCACTTTGAGGTGCTGAAATCATAAAGCAAAAGTTTGAGACAAAACTATCTCAGCTTAGAGCATGGCAAAGTTATTTGCTCTCAGAATGACATTTACACTTGACTGCTGCAGCTTTTCGTGTCCTCCCAGCAGCAATGCATGCTCTTGGTCCTGTATTATAAAAGCTGTGCAGCTGAGTGATCCTCCTTTTTACATACCAGCAGTGATCTAATGTAGTCCTTCCCCTACCTGCTATCACCATCCTCCACCACACTCCTCCTTCCCTGCCTTACTTATCCCCCTTTCTAAAGGGTAATACCCACATCAATCTGGAGAAGTCAGATCTGGGGACACTGCAAGAAGATAACCTTAGGCAGTTGCAAACAGCATCTCCTCTCCCACTACACATGCAGAAAGCTTCCCAGTAAACGTTTCTGCTATGAGGTGAACAGTACCAAGGCGTTCTACAACTGCACCAAGAAGGTACACATGGAAGTAGTGTCTTCTTTATACTTCATCCTCCTGCGGCAGGTACTAAGCACTAGAAAGCAGGCTTCAGCTTTTGCTGGCCCTTGTGCAGATTATTTCCATCTGAGAAAAAACATTTTTGCACCATGCAAATAAGGAAACACTTATATAACATTTTTTGGAATTGCATATATCAGCTTTGAGCTAGGAAGCTGACAAGAGTTAAAATAAACCTAAGTGACTACTCAACAATCAATTTATTTTCACCAATTTAACAATTTTATGCAATGAACTAGTTATTCAACTGTCAACAGGTCCTCAACGCCTCCACCTGCTTCATCACCAGCCAGGTCAAACACATGAACAGCTTCTGGACTGGTATTTATGTCAGCCAGCGTAGGCTGTGCAGACTCATGCAGTTAATACACTTGACTGACTGCATTGCCAGAGCACGTTACACAGATACACCTAGAAAACCACATACTTTGAAGAGAAGGATAACAAGGTAAAAATAGCCTAAACATTGGGACTATAACTGTAACACTAGGTCACCTCAACCTGAATTGTTCATAGCTCAGCAGTTTCACTGAACTCCATCCAGAGTGCCTGGTCTCTAACAAAAAGCCTTCTATGATACAGAGGCAGTCAGCAGTGTTGTGTCTTCAGCCAGTGCCTGCCTGTAATGCACATCATTGCAGTTTGCTACAGAGCCATAGGACTGTTTTGGTTGGAAGAGACCTTTAAAAGCATCAAGGCCAACTCTTAACCCAGCACTGCCAGGTCACCACTAAACCATGTCCCTCAGCACCACATCTACACAGCTTTGAAGCCCCTCCAGGGGTGGGGACTCCACCCCTGCCCTGAGCAGCCTGAGCCAGGCCTTGACAATCCTTTCATCCTCATGTCCAACCTAAACTTCTCCTGGTGCAACTTGAGGCCATTTCCTCTTGTCCTATCACTTGTTCCATGGGAGAAGAGACTGACTCCACCTCTCTAAAACCTCCTTTCAAGAAATTGTTGAGAGTGAGATGGTCTCCCCTGAGCCTCCTTTTCTCCAGACTGAACAACCCCAGGTCCCTCAGCTGCTCCTTACAAGACTTGTTCTCTAGACCTTTCAAGAGCTTTCTTGCCATTCGCTGGACACGCTCCAGCACCTCAATGTCCTTCTTGTAATGAGAGGCCCAAAACTGAAACCAGTATTTGAGGTGCAGCCTCACCAGTGCCCAGTACAGGGGGATGATCCCTGCCCTAGTTCTGTCAGTTTTTATAGGATCCCTTATGCAATCTGAACTGACAATAAAAGGCTTTTCTTCTTCACAGACCATAAGCTCAAAGTACTTCAAGCTTGGGACAAACATTGTTATTTGCTTAGACTTATTCTCACCATGCTTGAAGCCACTGATGCCTGTGAGACTGGAAGCTCACCAGCCACAGGCAGTCAAACTGCTCACAGCCTCCTCACCTTTGGCACAGCTTTGTCCTGCAGGGCATTAGTGTCACTCACACAAGTGCGAATGCCAGAGCTTATGCAGAAGTATTGAAAAGCTTATGCAGAATCGATCACATTTACATTTTATGGATCCATCAGCTCTCAGTGACCTGGAATAGCTCACTATCAGAGTATTTGAAAATAAAGTACAACAACAAAATTACTTATTCCTTTCCTGCCCACCCTACAAACTGCTTGATTCTGTTCCCTTAATGCTAAATCAAGAGAAAATATTCATAAGGACATTCACCCTCTGTGGAGGGGAGGGACAAAACATGAGCTGTGGAAGTTAAGTTTGCGGTGCTCTGCACTAAGCGCTCCAGGTAAACAGCTCGACTGGTCACAGCTACACTTCGGCCCAGCTTAACAAATTTTATTTTTTTAAAAACAGTGAAGCAATCCAGACTTGAATAAGGCCTGGTCCCACACTGAGCTGATTCCCAGAGCAGAACTATTTAACTTCAGTCTTAGGTCAGGCAAGAATTTGGCTGTGTTCAGTCATAGGGCACTTGGAGCTGTGTCTCAGCCTCCAACTGCAGATGTTTAAACACTATCCACCAGTGGTATAAACATACCAATGCAGAATGAGGTCTTTGCAGGCATGAGAAAGGGAAGCCACTGTGGAGGAATAGTGACAAGGACAAGCTCACACAAAGAGGTGGTGGTATCATCATGTAAGCAGAGCAGAAAATGGCTCTGACTTGCTGTCGATAAACCATGATTGTGAGAAAACTGCTATGGTTAAATTTTGGGCCTCTCATTCCAAGAAGGACATTGAGGGCCTGGAGCATGTCCAACAAAGGACAACAGAGCTGGGGAAAGATCTAGAGAACAAGTCTTGTGAGGAGAGGCTGAGGGAACTGGGCTTGTTTACCCTCAAGAAAAGAAGATCCAGGGGAGACTCACTCTCAACACCTCCCTGAAAGGAAGTTTTAGCCAGGTGGGGTCAATCTCTTCTCCCAAGAAATCAGTGACAGGACAAGAGGAAACGGCCTCAAGTTGCACCAGGGAAGGTTTAGGTTGCTTATTAGAAAAAAATGTCTTCCATGAAAGGGTTTGTCGAGGCCTGGCCCAGGCTGCCCAGAGCAGTGGTGGTATCCCCAGCCCTGGAAGGATTGAAAGCTGTGGAGATGTGGTACTGAGGGACATGGCTTAGTGGTGACCTGGCAGTACTGGGTTAATCATTGGATTTGATGATCTTAAAGGTCTCTTTCAACCAAAACAATTCTATGTTTCTAAGACAGTTCAGTACATTTTCCTTCCTCCAGATCATTTTGAGACCTTTGAGTAAAGAAGCCTTAGTCATTTAGCTTTGTACTTCAAAGATTATGACTATCATTGAGAAACACTTCCTTTAAACTTGTCTTCCATTCACCAAAATGACATTTTCATGTCAGCTTTCCCTTCTGAAAATGAAATTTTCCACACTGAGCTTCCCTCAGACCACAAATCTGCAACTAAGAATCAAAAAGTTGAGTTTGAGATCCTTAGAGACTGAGAGTGGAGCAAGTGGAAATCCTTAGCCACGAACACATGGCAAGTCCTGCTCAGAACAAGCGCCTCTACAAAGCAGTTCTAGGGCTTAGTTCTCAGCTGGCTCACAGGAAAGCATGCCTTTAAGTGAGGATCAGAGAGTGTGAGACAGGTGGCTAGGTCTTCAAAAACTTTAAGATAACAGTCCTGTGGTTAAATCAATACTTCCAAGCCTGGGGTACTGATAGTCACTTCTGCCAGCAAACTATTCTAAGTGCTGCAAGGCACTCAAATGTTAACCCTTGAAGAACTATTCCCACGCTTCAGTGTTTCACTTGACATTTAGTCACAACTTTCACGTTTTTTCAAGTAATCTCGCCAGATTAGTCATACAGAGCAAAACTGCACAGCTAGGATTGCAAAAAGGTGCCAAAGGTTTAGGCAGCTAAGCTGAAGTAGGGTCAGCTTACTGTAACAGCTCACGTGTTCCAGAAAAAGCTCTGCCATCAAGTTAAAATGCACACTGGTCCACTGATCTCAACCAGCAGCCTGTGTGGGTCTTGACTCTGGTGATTTGCCTGGAAGCGGCAAGGAGTCTTGAGTTAGTGTCTGGTTTTACTGGCACACGCTAAACAGTTTTTATTCACGTGCTTTGTCCAGTTTAAGTTCTGTGCCCGCTTAGACAAAAGCTCAGATTGAAATGGCAATTCGGTCCCCTTCTGGAGGAAGATACTCTTTTCATACTGTGTTCTACCAACCTACAAATAGTTAAGATCCAACTTTATTAGGTGGCCATTACCACCTGAAGTGCTCCTTTGGCTTGTGGAGAGCCCAGCTCCATTGTTGGCTAAGCAAACAATTACCTCCCTACTTCCAAAGCTTGGGGGAAGGGTCAGGCAGTGCTCTGTTGCCACAGACACCATCTTCCTCCACAGCACTTAAAAACTGAACAACTTCATCAGGAAAAAAAGGGACCAACCTCTGACTAAATTTCTAGTTCCAATCAAAGAAAAAGGAGCAAAAGCACATAAAAGTGTGGAATAGTACAGATTTTTTATTTTTTTTTTTCCAGTGCATCTGATAAGATTTGGACAAGTAACAATTGAATAACTCTAACTGTTTCTGGAGGCACTGGATTATCTGTGGCATCAAACATTTGATATCATTAATCTAACAAGTTACTTCAGCTCTCAGGCATTTATAACCAGATTTTTAATTCAGACTTGGTAATAGTTACAAAACATCAGCAGTTACTACAAGCCTGCTCCTTTGCATTGACTGATAACCAAGCACTTGCCCTGCAGCCGTACAGATATTCCTCTGTTGACAAGTGACAGCATGCAAGAGAGGAGCACTTGACATTTGTGCCCTGACTCCTCCTGCTTTGCCCAAATGGCTTTGCACAACTTGTGCATTGCACAAGAGACAGGCTCAGCACACTCTGGAAGCTTTGACAGGACAGATCTTGGAATCTACTGTATATTTGTGTGTCCAAAGAAGGGCAGTGAAGCTGGTGAAAGGTCAAAAGCACAAATCTTGTGAGGAGCAGCTGAGGGAACTGGGGTTGTTCAACCTGAAGAAAAGGAGGCACAGTGGAGACCTCCTCACTCTTGACAACTCCCTGAAAGGAGGTTGGACCCAGGTGGGGATCAGTCTCCCAAGGAACAAGTGATAGGACAAGAGGAAATGGCCTCAAGTTGTGCCAGGGGAGGTTTAGGTTGGACTTGAGGAACAATTTCTTCCCCCAAAAGGCTGTCAAGCCCTGTCCCAGGCTGACCAGGGCAGTGGTGGAGTCCCCATCCCTGGAGGGGTTTCAAAGCTGTGTAGATGTGGTGCTGAGGGCCATGGTTTAGATGTGACCTCGCAGTACTGGGTTAATGGTTGGATTTGATGACCTTAAAGGTCTTTTCCAACCTAAACCATTCTATGATTTTATGATTTGTTTTCACTTAAAGCTTTAACTTCTCTTGTAAAACAAAAGTATGAATTGTTTGATGTTTCCTGTCCCAGGCTCTTCCAGGCGCAACTGTGAGTCAGCAAGGGGTCGCTTCATAGGATATCAGAAGAAATAAACATTGCTGCCATTCTTCTGCAGGCTTCTACAATCCCACACCGTTTAGCTGAGGGTTAAATAGGGCAAACAGTGAGATCTGTCTAGAGGTTACGCTGAGAAGTGTCTCCTCTGCAGAAGACATCTAAAGTTTGGATTTATATTTAGTGACATTCTGGTTTTCATTAAAACCCAAATGAGTCTTTTCTTCTGTCAGACTGGGTAAGAAATACTCAGGGCTTCTTACAGGCAAAATTGTCATGATGCCAGATGTCAGCTTTTTTAATCTCCTCATGGAATGACTTACATGGAGGAATCTCTTGAACTCCTCTGCAACTACAATTTCCTTGAGTGGCAAGAAGCCCAATTCTATAAAAAGTACCAGTATGAGGACAAATGTATTTGATGAAGGCTCCTGCTGATGTCAACATGCGACACCAGAAAGGCCGAGGGGTAAAAATCTGCATGTGCAACTAGAAATAAAGCCAGTTCCATGTGGGATGAGCGTAAAAACCCATGAAATACTGCCTGCTCCTGAGATCTGTTTGCATCAGTTTACATTTCCACATAAGGCATTGACATGCTTCATTTCAAAGAGATTTGCAGCAGCAATGAAAATCATTTGGAGCTGTTGCCTCTTCATTACCAGGGCTGACACAGCATGGTTTTGGTGGACTGGCAGACTTCTCCCCACCTTTAAGATACGGAGATGGAGATCTTTGGAACACACATTCACAGAACCCCAGAAACTCGGGGGTGGGGGTTGAAAGGGACTTCTGGAGATCCTCTTGTCCAAACCCTCTGCTGAAGCAGGGTCACCCAGAGCAGGGTGCCCAGGATCACAATGTCCAGGTGGGTTTGGAATCTCTCCAGAGAAGGAGACTCCACAACCTCTCTGGGCAGCCTGGGCCAGGCTCTGGCACCCTTACAGCAAATAAGTTTTTGCTCCTGTTGGATGGAACCTCCTGGGTGCCTGTTTGTGCCCATTGCCCCTTGTCCTGTCACTGGGCACCACTGGGGCATTCACATGGTAGCAAGTTTCTTCTGGTCTAGAAAGAAGCATCATGGGGAGTAACATCAAGTAGATAAAAGAAGGTTAGGAGTCCTATTTCTCAGATGACCATTAGAGCAACGGCTTAGCAGATCATGTTTTGTCTGGAGCCAAGGACCCATCAGTGCAGGCATCACATAAAATGTCATAAAAGGTGACAAGGCTAATTAGTGGCAGTCTGTACTTCCGTCTGACCTTTTAGCTGTAAAGACATCTGCAGCTCCAGCTCTCCCTCTTGGTTACAAAACACATCTCCTACAAGGACAAGCTAAGAGAGCTGGGATTGTTCAGACTGGAGAAGTCTCTGGGAGACCTTCTTGAAGCCTTTCAAGTATCTAACAGGGGCCTACAAGAAAGCTGGGGAGGAACTCTTTATGAAGGATTGTAGTGATAGGACAAGAGGTAATGGCTTCAAACTGGAAGAGGGGAGATTTAGGTTAGAAATTAGGAATAAGTTCTTCAGTCTGAGGGTGGGGAGACACTGGCACAGGTTGCCCAGGGAACTTGTGGATGCTCCATCCTTGTAAAATCTTCAAGGCCAGGCTGAAGGAAGCTTTGAGCAACCTGGTGTACTGGGACATGTCCCTGTCCATGGCAGGGGGTCTGGAACTAGAGGATCTTTAAGGTTCTTTCCAACCCAAACCATCTCTTGAGAGAGATAAAACTCAGGCAATGCAGGGTAGGCTTTAGCTAAAGTGCTGTGGTTTTCTGAATCACAGTGCTGCCTCACCAACCAAGAACTCAAGTCAACCTCAGCTATCCAAAGGTTTCTCTGGAATGCCATTTAGCATATTTAATAAAAGAAAATACAACCTTAGGGGTCCTGAGCAACAGTTAACAGCACCTGGTGACAGTAAATGAGAAGCATTATGGAGTTTTTCGTAAAGAAACTCCACTAATGGTTTTAACCACAGTAGACAGAGGCTATTAGGAGCTGGATTTGTGGGGAGCCTGATACTGCCTTCACTGATTCTGCAATTGCTAAGGCAGCCTAAGCACCGAGTGATAAACTCTCTGAATGTGGGCAACCAAGTCAGTGTTTATAGCTCCTTGAATGAAGGGAAAAAGGGACATAGACTAAATCACCCTTATTTTGACAGTGCAGGAATGATGCAGGCTGGGGGATGGTGGGATGTGGAGCAGCTCTGCAGAGAAAGACTTGAGGGTGGTAATGGATGAAAAGCTGGACATGAGCTAGCACCATGCACTCACAGCTCAGAAGCCAGTCACACCCTGGGCTGCATCCAGCACAGCATGTGCAGCAGGTCAAGGGAGAGGATTCTGCCCCTCTGCTCTGGTGAGACCCCCCCCTGCAGTGTTGGGTCCAGCTCTGGACAGGAGATACAGGGACCTGTTGGAGCAGAGCCAGAGGAGGCCACAACAATGATTCAAGGGCTGGAATCCCTCTGCTATGAGGACAGGCTGAGGGAGTTCAGGTTGTTCAGCCTGGACAAGAGAAGGCTCCAGGGAGAACTTATAGTGGCCTTTCAGGACTTAAAGGGGCCTATCAGAAAGATGGGGACAGACTTTTTAGCAGGGCCTGTTGTGACAGAACAAGGGGTGATGGTTTTAAACTAAAAGAGGGGAGATTTAGACTAGAGAGAAGGAAGGCATTTTTGACACTGAGGGTGATGAGACACTGGCCCAGGTTGTCCAGAGAGATGGTAGAAGCCCCATCCCTGGAAACCTTCCAGGTCAGTCTGGACAGGTCTCTGAGCAACCTGCTGTATTTGCAGATGATAGGGCATTGGACTAGATGAGCCTTAAATGTCTCTTCCAACTCAAACCATTCCATGACTTTATGATTCAAAACCATCCTAAAACTAAACTTAAGAAGTCCAATGTGTTTCTTTACTTCAGTTTTAGGCGGAAGGGTTTCTGTTGAAATTCTGTAAGGGCCATGGGGGTACCAATGGGCCCTAATTGCCCTGTGCAGGGGGTATCATCTGCACCTCTGCCCATGGCCCTGGGGCTCCAATTGAGCTCATCTTTGGGTGTCCAGTTCTGGCCTGAGCTACACAGTAGGTGCACCTCTCTCCAGCAGGCATGTAGCTTGCCTCCAGCACTGTCTCTGGCCCCACCTACTCCTGACCCTCTGGTTGGACTCCATCCCTGGTCCATCACCTCACCTTGCCTTGTGTTTTTGCTGGTCCCGTAATGGACCTTCAACACTTCAGTTTTCTGCTATAATGGATGTCAAACTCATTTGAAACCCTCTTGACCTTCAGAGACTAGGAATTCGCAAGTAGCGACTGCACCTTGTGAAAACAAGTAACTTTTTCCATTCAGTAAACCAGAGGTGAATATAACTGGTGCTCAAAATAAAGCCTCAGCTTTCTTGACAGTGGCATCGAAAGCAGCTCTAGAAAGGCAGCACGCCACAGAGGCAATGCTGGATCCCTAGACCTTCCTCTAAGTCAAACCTCACTGAGAAACCTTTAAAAAATCCTGCTTATGGCACATACATACAGGGCGCTAAAACCAGAATTAAGATGTAATAATCAAGTTTTGCTTAGTCACAAATGCTACCCAGGCTCAGTCCTTCATATTCCTCATTTCTCACACTCTGCTGATCCCTGAAGGGTATTATCAGACTTCAAATAGCTCCAAACAGTGTAAACCGTTGTATCAACTTTGCTGCTGCTGCCACTCACGGCTAGCGTGGGTGAGTTCCAGCAGCAGCCTGCAGCCAGATCCACCCCATGAGCTCCAGCTCAACGGGATCCGGCTTCTTCAGACAACTTCCTGTGGAAAGATGCCCACACAATCAGCCGAGAGATTCGAGTCACAGCAGCACTGTGGCAGTGGCACCAACCAGGGAGGCTCTGCAGGGCCTTAAAGCCGCTAAAATCCATCTGGGCGTAAGTTGGTATTTATTAGCACAGCCAGCCGACCATAGCATTTGAATTCCCTGATGGCTAGCAGGCGCCTCACCGATGCATAAGCAGCCTTTCTGCTGCTCTTAGAAAACAAATTACCTCACGCATGAACAGCCTTAATATCAGTTCGTGCTCCAAGCTGTTCTACTGTGCTGACATATGTACACCCCCCGTTCACTCTGCACTGCAGAAGACACATTTGCTTCAGAAACCACTGATCAGATAACACAGTAAATGGATGAAAAAATGACGTGCGCAACATGAGCGCTGATACATTTCCCATTACTCTGCTCCCTCTGCCATGGGAACCCCTGGTTTGCTGCTCAGTGTAAATACAGGGCTAATGAGTAAGCAATAGGGCTTCACCATCTCTCTCTCTCCCATCCCACCCTCACATGGCCATGTGCTCCTCTGACTGTCACAGTTGTATAACTCTCCCTATTAATATGGTTCTATCTAACGGAATGAATTTTGACCTGAGCGGTACCGGACATCTCAACTAGTAAACACTCATGTCATAGAAGCACCAGCTACTGAAAGAAGAATATTATAAATAGAAATATTCCCTATAAGCAGCTTGTGACTAAGCTCACTTTTGAGCTAATAACTTCCCATGGAGATAAACTCTGCAGGAAAGCTCACAGAGCTATAAATACTCAGAATTCATTAACAGATCTTTTTTGTTGCAAAAATTCTTTTCCGGCTGTGCATCATGACACTGGTGCTCCCAGCTCGTTCTCTTTTCAAAAGCTGCAATTGTTTAACCTCTAGATCTGGCTGCTCTCAGAAATCCACAGGAAGAAAACATCGGGGCAGTTCTGAATATTAAGACCTTATTCTAGTGGAAAAAAAAAATAAATATATATATGCACCCCAAGGGACATATACTATGCTATAAGCATGTCTAAAGTTTGATACTCTTCATAATTTAACATTTTGCCAGTCTACTGCTCATTTTGAAGAAAAAAATAATCTCTTTTAAGGATCTATGATTTTTTCTGTGAGTACTGAGAATTGCGGATTTATGCTCAATTCCTGTATCTCCTGCCTGCCCAGATCTATTTCTCAGCACTGCTCTGCTGAAGTGTATGCATGCTGACTGATGGGGATCACTGGAGCGGCAGATCCTACACCGAGAGATTTTTTGCTTCCATGTGGTTACCCAGCTCCAGAGCTGCACATCAACATTTTCCTTTTTAAAAGGCACTTGTGACTCACAGCATTATTTGCATCAAACTAATCTTTCCCTTGAGGTGTTCTCTTGCATCCACACAGCGATGCTCCCTTGAGCAAGTGTTTGGCTTATGCTAGGCCAGCCTAAATCCTTTCATTTTTTACTTAGTGTTCAAAGTCACATCTCCTACTGGTGAGCTACACCTCGCAGCATTTTTTCTCACCCTTTTCTTTAATTCACTTAACTTACTGAAGCTTGGCACTGAGACCCAGCCTTGCTTCTCCTGTTGCTATGCAGGTGGTAGGCGACAGTCTCCGCACATGGACTGTGGTATATTATTAATGAGCACTTTATCAGTCAGCTATGAAATCGGGAGCTTCACGGTTGCTTGCCAGCAGGGCAAATTCTGCTCCTGCTTCACACCGAAGATTAACGCTGGTACAAGGGGAGGGCAAGAGCTACACAGAGTTCAGCTATGCAAGCCAAACTGCAAGGGAGTCTTATGGCATCCTAATATTTGGCCTTTAGCTGCACAGCAAAATGTTTTCTCCAGCTGTCTGCTCCAGACAAGACTAGCAGCTGTGGCTCAGACATTTTTTCAGCTTAGGAAACAACCTCAACTTTGTCTTGTCTCAGATGCTGTTTCCATTTGGCTGGGCTTTTTCCAGCCAGTTCCATTTGTGATTTCTAAATTTTAGTTCAAAAATGCCAGTGCATTGATCACTTCAGTTTGATTAAGCAGCACTTCAGTACGGTCTACTAGCATCTAAACACACAAGGACAAACTTCCAGACATCAGGCAAATTTTTCAGGCACCTTCACTCCTACTAAATAGGACACGTGCAGTAACATGAGCTTTAAAACATGAATACTCAGAGTGTAAATGCATTAGCCAGTCCCAAGGCTGACAACCAGGAGCACAGTGAAAAGCTGCAGAAGAATAAATCACAGTTTGGAGAGTCAGCAGCATGCTGCAAGCTCCTGCTTTGGTGAGCTATTACCCACCGAGGAAAGAGCATAATTATTCTTCCAGGCTTTCACAAAGCGAAGGCCTGACTCTTCAACCTTATCTAATGGCTCACGCCTGTAATGTAACACAAATACAGAGGCTACCAGACCTCTGTTCACTGTGAGGCCTCTACCTTCCATACATGTGGGTTATTTCAGGATTGTAGGCATCAAGTACTGCCCCTGTTTGCACATTGCTGTGTGCGTGAGCAAAACTGAGAACTCGCACGGCCGCGCTTACCCTGCACTCTCACTTCACTTTGAAATGACTGTCCTCGCCCTTAATTTCCAAGTGTCTTCCTGTTGCTGTCACAGTTTTACTCATTGCTCCCAAGGGGGTTGCAAATGGCACATTGCTCCAGGAGCTGTTACAGCCCCACGGCTGCTTCGCTGTTGGCCGGAGCTCATCTGTGACAGCTCCTTCACGGTGCACACCCTGCCATGCTTTGTACTCTCCTGCCACTGCCCAGGCTTGTAACACTTGAGCACAGAGCAGGTACCTTGGCAGCTACATACTTGAAATTGGATACAGCTTGTCCTGCAGCCTCTAACCTGCCCTGTCATCTTTAAGTACAACCAGATTTTCCTTCTCCTGGAAAAAAAAAAAAGTGCCAGTGCAAACAATCTGCTATTGGAACACTTAATTTTTGACACTGCTTGCTATTCTGGGTTGGGTCTAGAACATTACCTTAGGCTCATGTGCCTCTTCACAATGACCAGGGCTATAGAATCAAAGAATCACAGAATTGTTTAGGTTGGAAAAAAACTTTAAATTCATTGACTCCAACCATATTTATTTATATTTATACTCATTTTATATACTCTCCTCATCAGCATCCCATTGGTGCTATAACACACATGATTATCCTGATACCTTCTGGTGATTTCTTTCAGCAAATGTAGCTTAAGTAAATACTGCAAGTTTGGAGGTGCTACAATTTAATTTGGATGATACAATCGCTCCTCACATGATGTACTGTTTTGATTGCATTTATCCTACCTGCTCAGCACACAAACTGCCATTCAAAAAACAGTGGGGGACAATCGAGAGTTGATTGTCTCAGCTTCTAAAGATGGGGTTTTTTTGCAACAGTCTGATCAAGTGTAGTTATGGGAACTTGCAAGACCACCTGCAGCATCAGGTCATCGTTAGAAGCATGTCAAAATCGACATCTAACCACTGTCCTGCTGTTGGCGTTGGGTAAAGCTCGTAGTTAAATTCCCACTCACTGCTTCGTGGTTAAATAATTCCCACCCACTGCTTCAGACCTATGAGAGTGTTCAGTTAGCCCAGCTAACTCAACTTACACCATCCCACCTCATTCTGTACTCTTTCTGGCCCTTGGCTGAAGTTATTAAAGTGTCATTACTTGAATATTGGGTTTACTAAAAATGATTACCACTTGCAATAGCTCTTCAGCTCCATGGAAGCACCTAACGCCAGCTATTGGCAATCTTTCCATGTTAAATTCAATTTGTCTGTGCCTTTCAGACACTCAAGATTTCACTTCTCACATCATGCTTGGCACCAAGAATAAAAGGACTTTACAGACATTTCTCACTGAAGGCTTAAGTCCAACAAAATCCCATTTCTACCCATCTCTAATCAGGTTTTTAAAAAATATCTTTCAGGAGTAAGAAGCAGCTCTTTGAATTATCTTTTTTACAGGATGAAGTTAATGAAAGTCCAAATTGTTCCCATTCATTTTGTTATAGGAAACTTCATTTACATTCCATTTAGCTGAATCATAACTAAGCCTTACACCCACACTGGGCATGCAGCCTACACCATTTACATGTATCTTAGTAAAAGGTGAAAAAACCTTTGCCAGACAAGTTTACTCATTAATTTCTCATCATCTCTTCCCCAAGCATCCAGTTTTTACTGTGGCATGCTCAAGGTAAAGGCTAAATCTCACAGAGACTTGGGTTAATTCAGTCAAACCTGGCATTATGATAATGATGATAATGATGTTTTTCTGGGAAAATAAGCATCTTCACCCACTACAGTTTTTCAACCACATATGGAAACACTTTGCAAAAATAGTCATCTAACTCTGCATGCCTTAATACATTAATTCTCCTCCAGTGGTAATCATTCCAACAGGGCAGTGATTACTTAGCTGCAGCTTTCCTACCAAATTTGAGTACCTGAAATGCTTAGCTGTGATTCACAGCTCTGCACACAGCATCTTTGATCCAATGTTAAAGCTGTCTCCAAATCCTATGCAGCAAAAGGCCCTCAAATACCCTACCAAAGTAGTTGCCTGATAGCACAAGCAAAATCAAGCAGATTATGTTATGGTCTCTGACTAAAATCGCTCAATGCCAACCTTCTAGACTTAAGAGATGAAGGTCTCAGTGTGAACTAAAACCAAAATTTATCTGCCCTGTTTGTTACTGTATCAAAACTGCTGGCTTAAACAACTGCTAAAGAACCAAGACAGAAGTGAACTCGCTTGTAAGTTTCAAACAATGTACTCTTCCAGCTAGGAATTGGAGGATACATGAGAAAATGAATGTATGGTCATCCCACCCAAAGCAGACATTTGGGCAGGTTACCTGCTGGTGGCTGCGTAAGCATTTCCAGAGTTCTGTCTACACTAATTCAATGCCATAGTCCTTATCTTAACAAAAAACCCTTCTCTGTATTACCTTCTCTACCTGCAGACTCCTCTTTCTATATGCTTGTATAAATATGCACAGATAGCAGCCAACTGGATCGTTAAATGAACATATAGTAATTGAGGTGAGACAGTTTTGAGATGCACCAGTTCCAGTACAGTCTAAGAGAAGTCCTTAATGAGATCTCTGGAGATATTATTCATGCTGTTGCATCACAGAAATAGCGATTCCAATTTGCACAGCTTGAGCATCCCTTAACTTACTTTGGAAAATGACAATTCTTGAAAATATGATATCAGGGAAGAATCTTTTCCATTTTTGAGCTCAATAATGCAAAGTCTGACGCATACCTATGGAGAAATCTGTCAGGAAATAGGCTGCATTTGTAGGAACTCCTGAGTATGGTATAGAAACAGGTGCTTGTTGCACATGACGTTGCACCTGATACTCAAATCACAACAGGTTAAACTTCCCTTTTTCCTTACAAGTTTAGCAATGCCCCTAAGGAAACAGAAGTATGACCTACACCAAGGGCAAGACAGCTCCATGTCACATCAAATGAGAAAATGCAGCAACTTAGAGTTTAAATCTCCTAAAAGTACCCTCCATCTTCCCAAGTTAGCAACCATTGCAGTAAAGAGCTGCAAGAGTCATCTGTCAGCTGCAGTTTAAAACTGAGCAAGAATTTCATCTTTTACACTAGCTTTTGCTCTTTACTGTTAATTAACTGCCTTTTGTTTCTTTTTTTTTTCCCCAGTAGCACTAAGTTCTCCAATGGCATCTTCCCCCTCAGCTGTGCAACAAAGCTTTCTGCAACCAGGCCTCAGAAAGGCCTTTCAGACAGGGCTTGCTTTCTGGACCACTCATTATTTACAAGCTGCCAATGCCTCGTGGAGAGGTTACTAAAGGCCATCTGCCTAAAGAATTCCTGTTTATATTCCTCTTGCTTTATCCTTAGGAAAAACAGTAGCATAAAGGCAGAGGTATTTAAAGCTTGACCCATCCTCCCTTGTGCTGCTGGAAGCTATAATCTGTCTGTGCTATCTCAACTGATATTTGTGTAACTGATTATGTCGTCCAAACAAGGGATTATGACTCTGGTTTGGGGAGTGAGCACCATGAACAGAGGATGTCTGAAGGGACAAGCTTTTTTTTGTTCCAAGTAAGATTCCTCGAACAAAAGGGAGAGAGAAGAAATGCATCTTGCACAAAGGCCAATTGTTTCCCAATGGAACATTTCATGTTTTTCCATTAAGCATGAGTTGCTCTGGCTGTTATGGAATATTTTATTAACAGGTCTGTTAATGCGATGCCCAGCTCCAGCACTGCCTGCTTGAGGAAAACAAAGCCAGCACAATCCATCCTTTTGTCTTTTGTCTTTTTTTCTTCTTTCACGCACACAGGATGAATCAGAATATCCTGGTTTAGTTTTTTATGGATATTGGATGACTATTCCTGTGTCTCTTGCATAGAAGACTATTCCTCATATTAATTGCTCGATTTCTTCTTGCAAATAAAGGGCGGGATGTGCCAGACTTGGCTTCCTGGGCATTGACCCAAGGAATACATTTGGTCTACGACATAACCTTTGTCACACAACTTTAAAGTCTTGAGAAGACCAGACAGAATCAGGGAAATAACTGCACAGTACATCTCACAGGATAATTAAGATGCAAGATAAACAAGCTCTGGACATTTTACCTGAGGGTCTGGCCAGCTGAAGAGAGCTATCATCATCCATGGCATGTTCCAAACCATTCAGGACAAGCAAGGACAAGCTGTGTGATTCAGATAGCCAAGAACACAGAGTTACTTTGAGGCTGCACAAGACAAGTACATCGTCTGCGTCCACAGCTACTTGCAGCACGCCAGGCCTCTGAGGACAGTAGGTAGGATCCTACATCTCCGCCCCAGGACCAGCTTTCTCTCCCTGTAAAGTAAGGATAGGGAACATGATAGGTGTCTAGAAAACCACACATGACATTTTATAGCACAAGAGATAGAAGGTACCACAGGAAACAAACAGCTTCAGCGAAAACTGAAGGCGGCAGCTGTACAACATTTTGCTCCAAAATGTTGTGGGTATCAAGTTTATAGATGTTCAGAAAAGACCATGGACAAAATCAGAGAAGATAATTAAAACCCGATGGGCTACTAAGTACAGGCCCATACATCTGATTCTGGAAGTCTCACCTGCCACAGATAACCAGAGGTTAGGAATATGACAAACAGAGGTTAATTTAGGGATGAAGAGACCTCTGGAGGCTACCTGGTCCAAAGACCCTCACTCCTTTCCCAAGACCAGGCTAATTTCAAAATTATATCAGATGGCTCAGGACTTTATCTATTTGAATTCTGAGCAACAGCAAGGACGGAAATTTCACAGTCTCTCTCAGAAACCTCTCTGAGGCTTTGATCACTCTCTTTATGAAGAACTCATTTCTTTTTCCTATCTCTTCTTTATGATCTGCAGCTGGCCACTGTCATACTGAACTGTACAACTCTGATTTAACCAGTGTTCTCACTACTGCTGCCTTTTAGTGAGGCACTTCTGTTTCCTCCAAGGAAGGAGATAATAGGGGCTGTAGTTAATTCAGATTTGACTTAACTAATAATGCCAGAAGATTTCATGCTGGAGTCTTTTAATGCCCTGTGTATACCCACAAAGTATCCTGAACACTTGCTGCAGGAATCGGTGAAACAAGAGGCTTTTGATTCTTTAAATCTGTTCAGTAAGATGGTGGTTCAAGTTAGCCTGACAAGCTCAAGTGGAATCCTTATTAAAGCATTTCTCTCAGGTTTCACATTTAATACTAGCTGATACCATAAATATCAGAGAATAAAAGCTATGTTTTAGAAGGAATGATTTTTCAGCTTGAATGTTAATTAGTCATATAATAGACATTGTAGCTGCAAGCTAGCAGCAGAGCCTGTCTCCATCAGGAGCTCCATGCAAACTCACGTCTCTCTAGAGTCAGCTGCTGGAATTGCTGCCACATTGCTTGGGGTATTATCACAACCTCCAAAGTATCAGCTGGGGCTACAAAAGTTATTTTTCATGGCTTTTCAAGATACAACTCTAGGTCAGAGGGGAGAATACCCAAGAGGCCATTTCTCAGCTCTGCAAATGGACTGATTTAGGTACATTTAAGAGCCTGCTCTGGTTCTAAGAGGGACTGACACCACTTCAGGTTTAACCTCACTGAACCTAAAGTACTTCTGGTAGATGGTATAGATGCTAAAAGGGATTATGCCTTGTTTCTCTTCAGAACTTAGACTGGTCCGTTACTTGTGACACTCTGCTAGAGACTGAGTCTGTCCTGTGCACAGCCTGATGGGTTCACAGCTTGGCCTGTTAATTTCTTGTATGCATTTTTAATAGGATGTTCTTAGACTCAGATACACAGTGCACTATATTCCAGTTAGAAGGATAAAACATGAAAGTCGTATTTTAACATCACTGAATCCAAATATCAACCCAGCACTGCCAGGTCACCACTAAACCATGGCCCTCAGCACCACATCTACACAGCTTTGAAACCCCTCCAGGGATGGGGACTCCACCACTGCCCTGGGCAGCCTGGGCCAGGCCTTGACAACCCTTTTGGGGAAGACATTTTTCCTCATGTCCAACCTAAACCTCCCCTGGTGCAACTTGAGGCCATTTCCTCTTGTCCTGTCGCTTGTTCCTTGGGAGAAGAGACCGACCCCAACCTGGATACTACCTCCAAGCTACTGCCCATTGCATTAGTCACGACTGATACCTATATTTCAATAAAATCAGGATTATTGCAGTGGAACCAGTGGTGCTATCACTGTCAGATAGCTCACTCTTGTTTTATCTGCTCTTGGGTTTGTTTCTGTTTTTCAGTCAAATCAGTAGCACACTAATCTCAAAGAAGCTGCACATTTCTTTGTTGCCTTCGGCTAGGTACACACTTCATGAGCTGCATAACCTCGGAGCTGAGCTGTCTCTGCTTCTAAAATGTCACTTGCAATATTGAGCAGGCATAGACCATAGCCCTTGGTTCTGTCTGCACAAGCCAGCATTTAGATTCATTTTTCAGAGCAACAAAGAATTTGTCTCCCAAAGGATACGTGTTACTGTTATTAGAAGGTCAAGGGCAGTAGCCTTGATGTCCCAAACCCAAATGACTAGTATGTTCAAGATGTACTATTAGAAAACTGGGCAAGCCATTTGCACTGGAGGTTAAAGACCCTGAAGCTGTGGAGACAAGCATCCGAAAGGGCATATTTGCCTGGAGATTTGAGATTCTGCCTTACGCAGAGCAGCCAATAGCAGCATAATCCACCTGAACACAGCTAAGCGACTGAGCTCTCCACTGGAAGTATCAACTCTCCACCACAAAGTATTAACTCTGTGCCTGAAAAGCTGACCAAATGAATTATCAGCCCACTGCTACATTTCCTCTTTTTTAAACTTTCCCATGTGCTTGGTTTCATAGGATTTGTCTAATAAGCTTGTGTCATGCTTCAGTCTCACAGAATTGCCACAGAATAATAAATTGTCAGCCAGATGCAACCTTCCAGACAAAGTTAATGCCAAGGAAATATAAAGGTTTCTTTAGCAAACAGTTTCCAATGAAGAGTCTTGGCACTAATCAAGACTCAAATCAGTTCTCCTTGCTTTTTAAGAGCCAATTCATTTTATCCTACACCAAGTGCTTTCTTCATCTCTGAGCCCAAACAACCATATGACAGAGAGGAAACAGCGGAGCAGAGACCAGTGTTAGTACTTTGTGAAGATAATTTGGATGACACAGTTGATAATATTGTGGAAAAATACAGTAATAGGCTCAACCAAGTGCAGTGCAAAGAGTGAATTGAAAGGCATCCAGCCATTTCTACTACAGGCACTAGATTGCCCACATGGCTACTGGGCTATGACTTGCGAGCACATTTGATGAAGACAGGTTTGTAGGGAAGGGCGATGTCTTACCACTAGAACTAACAAGTTGGAAAAGAGACATGCAAAACTTTTCCCTGCCAAAGGAGGAGAGAAGACTGCAGGGAGCACAAAGAGACAGGTTGGCAAAGCACAGGGAGAAGCAAACTTGCTTGGCGTTGTGCTGCACCATATGGTCAGCCTCCCAGAATAACAAAAAATCAGCTGCTCCTTTTTAGTCAGTCATGTTCCCTCAGGCCACATTTCAAATGTCACTACAGGCACCTTTCCTACAGGAAAAGAGATGGTCTCATGTAATTGCAGATACCAGGCTTTGAACAGCATCCTAGCATTAGGCAACTTTATTAGAAATCCCACAGGCTGGCTACAATAAATCAAGCACTTATGTTATCACAAGATTCAATTTGGCAATTATGCCAGATGCAGCTGAAGAGATTGGAGCAGATATACTTGTGTTTTTCCACTCCAAATGTCACACTTGATCAGGAATACAGAGGAAGTCTTTAGTGAATGCTCAGGACTGAAAAAGATTTTCTTGTCCCAAGGCAAACCTGCTCTGGCTCCATGGACCTGAAATTGTAATATGAAGTTCAAGTAAACAGTTTACCAGGTCCCTGTGCAGCAGAGAAAAGTGGGGCAGAGACAGCATATCTTATTTGAAATAATTTTTAGACAAAGGATGAGCAGTAGATTGGAAGATAAAAATTATCTGGCTGAACCAGCCTTGAGTGGGAGTCCCCTCCTAGAGCTTAGAGAAGGGAAGGTAATCCACTCTTAGCAGTTACCAAGCTGTGAGGCTAGCTCTCTGTTATTCCCCAGACAGTTTGAATCTTGTTTGTTGTAAAGGGAAAAAACCCTCATCCGTCCTAAATGCCAGCGGCATACAGCAAATGCTGGCGACAACTTAGGGTTTATTATCGGAAATACTCTTCCATTACTTGGTTAAAGGTCATTAAGTTCTGTCTCCTATAACACCAGCAAAACAGACTTTTGTTAGTAGAGCTGATTGAAGCTGTTTCCTTGGAAAGAGAGAGCGTGACAAGTCTGCATTTGAACTGGTTACAACATAAGATATAAAAATAAATGTATTATTCACAACTGCCAGAAATTTAGGATTAATGATCTATGTTTTATAAAATTGTAGAATCACAGAATTGTTTGGGTTGGAAGAGACCTCTAAAATCATCAAGGCCAACTCTTAACCCAGCACTGTCAGGTCACCACTAAACCATGTCCCTCAGCACCACATCTTCACAGCTTTGAAACCCCTCCAGGGATGGAGACCCCACCACTGCCCTGGGCAGCCTAGGCCAGGCCTTGACAACCCTCTCAGAAAAGACATTACGTCTCCTGTCCAACCTAAATCACCCCTGGCACAACTTGATGCCATTTCTTCTTGTCCCATCAAGATAGATACTTGGTTGTGGTTTTCTGCAGAGACACCTTCAAGGGCAGTTATTCAACATTTTCATGATCTGTATGATATTAGCAGAGGTACTAACATAACTGAAATGGCAGTTTCTCACAACTTTTCTCCAAGGAATTTAGCTAGTTGAAGACTTCCTGATATGACCCATTCCAGGCCTAAACATCTCAACCACTATTCATAAGTCTGTGTCTGCCGGACCAAGACTTTCTTGTTCTTACCTGATTTTGAATCCAGACAAACACACATCTGTTCTAGAAACAGTCACTTTTTAAGACTAAATTTTCAGAAGCGGGATCCCAGATAGCAGACAATTGGAAAATAAGTTGATTGTACTGACTTATGGCTTAGCAGAGATGTAACAACACAAGTCTTATCCGAATGAGCAGTCTTACAGCCTTTTCAGCAGGAGAAGTAATTCACTGCTGAGCTGGCTTTGATGGTCCACTCATGCATATGCACCAGCTATACATGTAATAAAAGAGCTACCAAAAGCTATGGCTTCCTAGCATGCAAGTGAAGGCTTTACTCAGTAAAGAAACGCAACACTCAGACTGAAGCTTA
The DNA here is from genome assembly GCA_027560015.1 of Chloroceryle amazona. NCBI lineage: Eukaryota > Metazoa > Chordata > Aves > Coraciiformes > Cerylidae > Chloroceryle > Chloroceryle amazona. Next base: position 23,015 of record JANHFX010024528.1, on the reverse strand, counting down.
TCCACAGATAACTTGTCCTCCAAATACATTTCAATCAAGTGAAAAGCTAAAGACTCTTTGACTGTTTGATTTTTTTTTTTCATTGCAATTCCATCACATCATCCTCAGCTTTACCAGCTTATTTACCTTCATTACTCTAAGGCCAAACAGGATTCAAACTCCTGGTGGATGTGAGAGTAGTGGAACAGACTCTTCAGATATTGCCATAAAAAGTTCGCATTCTGCACAGCCACAGAAGGACAGCAGGAAGGAGAGAAGTGTCCTGCCAGTGTCACTGCCAGAAGTGAGACCCAGTCTGTGATTCTGTGTACTTTCTCCCTCACCTACTTCTTCTGCTTGTTGCTCCCTTAATGTTAACATACACAACCCTTGCACCTTCCAGACTCACACTTGGGCATTCTTGAAGTCCCAAGTTCTACTCATCTCAGAAAGAATCTGCCTGCCGGCATCCTGATGCATCCTGACATTACAAGAGAACAGGGGTCGCAAAGTTCATACCCTGCTTCCCAAAACATGCTTCACAAAGTCATCAGCAGCTTTACCTTGGAAGGAAAATGCCACCTCAGCCACCATTCCATTATTTTGCTTGGTGCCATGATACATGTGTGTATGACTGTATCATAGCACTAGCATACGGGGAGTTGGAAACCCCAGCGTTGTCATGAGGAGGGAACAGCAACATCCCACAAGCTCAGAGGATCACCTCCCATCCAGAAGGCAGCAGGAAGGAGTAGGCAGAGGGATTTCTTTGTGATGACGGAAGACACTGAACAAGTGGTTGCTTTGGGTATGTTGTCCAAGCACATAAACTGAGGCTGCACCTCCTGCAGCTCTCAGGGCCACAAAGCTGAGATTCATGAGCTATTAGAAAGCAGCAGTATTTATCATAATGAGTGTATGAAATAAAAGTATGACACCTGGATATATCTGCTTTTTAAGCACCAATCAGTAACATCAAAGCAAACCTATATTTCTAGTGTGCCAGTATTTCCATACGGAGATGGACAGTATATTCTTTTTAATTAAGCCTCAGGAGGAAAGCTGGTAAGCCGAAGAACAGCACTGCTGTTTGGCTTTTAAAAATCATCACCCTGCACATTGTTCCTCCATGTAAAAGCATTATGCTTAGCCATATCTAAAGTCATAAAATCCTGAATGGAATCAACACATAATGCATCATGCCTTTGGAGAGAAGTCATTTTTTAGTCTCATCTCTGTGCTTTGGCTATGCTTAAATTCCAGTTTCAGTAACATATTTATATTCTTTTGCTCTATGCATTTGAATCTAGCTGCAAAATGCCATGGCCTGACTTTGTAAAGCTCATTGACTTCAAAGAGTAAAGAAACCTTTTTATAGTGAAAGTAAATTAGTGTTGCTTTTCCCTAACCAATACCAGTTGGGGGGGGGGAAGGGGGGGAGGGTAGCTGTCTGTAATAGTTTAGAGATCAGAGAAGACATCACTGGTTACAACACACCTACTCTGCAATATGTCATAATTGTTTTGTTTGGAAAAGACCTTAAGGATCATCAATTCCAACCATTAACCCAGCACTGCAAGATCACCACTAAACCATGTCCATCAGCACCACATCTACACAGCTTTGAAACCCCTTCAGGGATGGGGACTCCACCACTGCCCTTGGCAGCCTGGGCCAGGCCTTGACAGTCCTTTCAGGGAAGACATTTTTCCTCATGTCCAACCTAAATTTCTCCTGATGCACCTTGAGGCCATTTCCTCTTGTCCTGTCAGTTGTTCCTTGGGAGAAGAGACAGACCCCACCTGGTTCCAACCTCCTTTCAGGGAGCTGTCAAGAGTGAAGTCTCCCCTGAGAGACTTAATTTGAGAATCCTTCTGCTGCCACAACTACCCCTGTGAGAATATTCCTTTCTGTACATGCAGCATGGAACATTGACAGTTTGTCTCAGCCTGACCTGAAAACCAGCACATGAAGCTGAACATTAAGGGGAGTTGGTGTGAAAGTGGAAAAGAAAACAAGGGCTGACTCGATATACAAAATTAATTCCATTTAGGCACAATGCCATTTCCTTTCCCCACATCAGCCATAAACTCATCAGTCAGGGTAGGATAATGCAAATTTGGAAGAAGAGCTTTCCAAATATGAAGGTCACATAACAAACATATACCTGAAGAGATAAAAATATTAAGTGACTTATCTCTGCCTCATGTCTCTAATACGAGGGCTAAAGCTTAGTACTTGCCATAGTGCTCAGAGAGTATTATGATACTGCATTTTAAAAATGAGATGCAGTCACGAGAAACAAGACATCAAAAGTCGCAGGGAACTATGGTGTTTTTGACTTCCTACATTTGAACTGTCATTACCAAAATTATGTTGTAGTTTCCAGCACTTACCAAAGATAAGAATCTTACTATTTTATCCAAAAATCTCATTTCAGGTTTCTGCTGAAGCTTAGTTTAATGTAGTTTATAGTTTTGTTTTGGATTATATTTTATTTTCCACATACTCTGGCCTTTTGGTCATTTAATTTCTCAGAAAGCAGCTTACATCTTTTCTGATGATGTAACAAGTCTGTGGTGGTTTTATTTGCTGGGATAGTATATGGGTAAGCTCCTCATTTGCCTGTGGAAATGAAAGCCCCACTGAGAATAGAGGTTAAATCCTCATGACAACCATATGGTTGTGAGAAATGAATTAGAAGTATTTGAGGAGTGGTGAAGAGATTTCACAGGCAGAGTTGTCAGCTGTGATGGTCCCATTCAGAGAGGAGTCACTAATTCCAAGACAATTAAAAAGACAATTCTCAGGATTTTAGGGGAAAACAGTTGGAAAAGATGGAATTTTGTGCTCCGATTGCTAAGCCCATCAAAACTCTGTCCATTTCACTCAAGAAGTGTTTTTATACCGCAATCAAAAGCGTCTGAGAGAAGTTGTGACTGAAGAATTGATTGCCATGAATCCCACTTACGGTATACAGTTAGATTGAAGCCAACAGCAAAGTTTATTAGAAATGGGTATTGCCAAAGTCCTGAAGGAAAAGGCAATTGCAGTCAGACAGACTGGCCCACCAATGTGGATAACAGATGTGTTCTTGAATCACAGTCATAACATAACACCCATAGTAGTTTTACTTGCTAATCCATCTTAAAAAGGGAAGGAAACTAGTCATGTGGTTACGAGACAGGCCTGTCAACCAGATTCCAGCTCCATTGACTACAGCCCCAGCATTCCCAATACAGCAGATTAGACTCCCTGCTCTCATCTCTCAAGTATCTTTACAGCTGATAAAGCTGTTTCCCAACTCCTGAGTATAAACATTACTTTACTTAACAAGTAAAATCCTGGCTCTCATTGAAACCAGGGCAGGCTCCTCCTTGGGACAGTCTCTCTTCATATTTAAAAATGAACTTCTGGGGTCCCCCCACCAAGGAAGTCTCACACACAGCGGCAATAGAAGTCATCTCTTCCAGCACAGAGCTCTTACAAACAGCTTGGGGAACAGAGTGGCAGTCAGTGCTCAGGCTACAATGCAAACCAGGCACCCTAAAGAGAAAGGAAGCAAGCAACGGCCGCAAGGGCTGGAGGAACGTATGGCTGGACATGGAGTGATAGAGATGTGATCACTCACTAGAGGAGTCAGCTGGCATCTCACATAAAAGCCAAGTAGTGTTGAGCCGATGTTATGAAACTTATAGAAAAGTTAAATGGAAACACGTATGGACTAGACTATGCTGGAGCACTAACGCGTGTTGGCTGCAGAAAAGACCACATGACAAGCTTTTCTTCACACCACGGCATTTCACTGAAGTCCCACTACCATGTCCTATGCTTGTACTACACTATCCTGATAAATAAAGTTGTATTCAGGGGTCCTTACTCTACATTAAACTACTGGGTTTCTTTTTGTGAAAAGATAGCAGAGTGGTTTTGCTTGAACAGTGAAAAGAGATTTTGAGTATAGCTGATCAGCTAATTATTTCCAGCACCCAGCATCCAGTTCTGTCTTCCAATGTGATGCTCAGCAAACGACAACTGGTACTCCCTCTTGTACCAAACCTGGGTGCTGTCATTATTTATGCTACTAAATGTGGAGAAGTTTGTGCTTTACTGCTTCCCTAGATCAATGAGCTACCCAAGGGGACAATCTTCTGGAGCCAGTCACATCTCTAAATATTTAAGATGTAATAATGCAGCATGTCTAAGTTTTCCTCATTAATTCTGCAAAATGCACAGGCACAGAATAGTCTGGGACTCACAGAAACCTCTTTGCTGTGTCTGCAGTAGGCCATGAGGCAGTTTCATAGAATCACAGAACCATAGAACGCACTGGGTTGGAAGGGACCTTTCAAGGTCATCTAGCCCAATCCCCCTGCAGCGAGCAGGGACATCTGCAACTAAAGCAAGTTGCTCAGAGCCCCATCAAGCCTGAGGTTGAATGATTTCAGGGGTGGGGTCTCCAACACCTCCCTGGGCAACCTGTTCCAGTGTTCCACCACCCTCATAATAAAGAACTTCTTCCTAATGTCCAATCTAAACCTACCCTTCTCTAGTTTCAGCTGTTAACACCCCAAGACTGGACAATAAACCACTGAGAGCGCACATTTAAATTTCTGTTCTGAACTCTGTGGGGGTAACAACCCCGTCTACATCAAAGGAATGTCATAGCCGGGCATCTATCTCCTATGCTGCAGGTCATGCCCCATGTCAGGAATTATGGTGTGGCTCCATTGTGTTCTCTCAGTGTGGCAGATGGCTCCCCGTGAAGTGCTGGATAGCAAGTTCACTATAAAAAGAGGTATCATTACAAACCATTCTAAGCTTTTCTTCTCTTTCTGTGAACAGCTTTTAAAGATTCTGCTTGGTAGCAAGTGTTAATCATACACTGCATGAATTTCCATAGGTCTGATGAGAGCAACTGCTCTGCGCCACAAGCTTGCTACCCATCATATGTCTGCAGTACCACTGCCTCCTGCTCCATCGTATTGTGCCAAACGTCATTGCTCAGCCCAAGCACAGCACTGCCATGCAAAGCAGCGTGGACTACACTGGCTTTTTGTCCTGGGAAGGTTTTCCCCAGCAGGCACCTTTTAAATTTCATATACTCCTACTCCAGTCAGGGCTTGGTGGAGACCCAAAAGCAAAGACCTGAACAGGAGTGCTGCCTTTGCTGGCTGCAGCAGGGCATGATGGCAACAGACACAGGGTGCAGGGAAAGAGACTGGCGAAGTCTGATGTTTGCTCTCACACCTAGAAAACACTTCTTTGTGCACAGATTGGGGAAGATTGACATCAACAGCAGAACTGGGGGGGAGAAGGGTGAGATAGTGAGTTGCACAGCTATGAGAACATACCCATGTTTCTCAGAACTCTTATTTCAAATGTAGTAGTATGTGTATACTTTAATCTTGAGTATTACAATTGATCTGAACTCTCCGTTTTGCTTCTAACTTTTAAGTCCAAGAACACATATTAGTACAAGGAGATCTGGACTTATAGCTGTCATTCAGACCAATTTGTTCAAGCATTTCAACTGGAACATCTCTGTGCCAAGGAAAGAAAGGCCGAGAGCCCTGGGGCTGTTTAGACTGGATAAGAGAAGACAGAGAGGATCTGATCAATGCTTATCAATACCTAAAGGGAGAAGGGCAAGAGGATGGGTCCAGGCTCTTTTCAGTGGACCTCAGCGACAGGACAAGGGGCAACAGGTACAGACTGACACCCAGGAGGCTCCATCTGAACACAAGGGTGTCAGAAGCTGGCACTGTGACTCTGTGATTCTAAAGGAGCCACTTCAATCCATGTGAAGCAGCACATGGTGATTTTGTGATTCTATTTTCACAATCTCAGCCACTTTTATATTTCATTCATCAACTTAGAAACATACCAAACTCACTCTAATCTTGGACAGGGATACTTTTTACTTTTTTGAATGATACAACCTTAAAAAAACTTGAACTCTGTTGGATATAGGATCCATAACTACCAGACAAACTGGGTAGATTGCAGCCATGATAAAGGATGAAGTGTTAAAACATCTTGAAGGCAGTGTCATGGAAAATGAACCTGGGATTTGTCTAGCTATCTAGACAGCTGGGTCAAACAAACAAACAAACAAAAAAAGAAAGAAAAAGAAAATATTAGCCATTTGCACACAGTAATCCTTTGTCTCCTTTTTGCATTTAGCCTTCCTATGTAAGCTAATAACGGCCAAGGTGCTGGATGAATTTTCCTGGATAAATTATCCTTCATTATTGCACTGCTTTCTCACTTTGAGGGTTCAATTTTTATAGCTGTTAGCATCCTGAGGTCTCTAACATTACTGTAAGTACAGTTAAAGCTACTTAGATGCTGCACTAAGGGCTCCATGTCTCAATCTGGTCTGCATATCAGAGACAGTGTGGTGACAGAGACACACAACTAGATCTATCAATTACTGATGAGGTTTCTGCTCACTTCATGTCATGTTCATTTAGAAATTACTTCAAACTTCAGCTGGAGCATGGAGGACTTGTATCATCTTCCAAGGTAAAGATAATTTGATTAATTCCTGGCAAACTTCTGCTAATGTTTCTCAGCGTTCTTAGGTTCATGTTGACCTCTTGCAAGGCTGCATTATTACATTGTCACACTTTTTGTTAGAGCAATGGCTGGCTGATTGCATTTAAGAACACCACTTACTGTGTTCATTCACACAGCTCAGATCCTATTCATTTAGTTGTCCCAGTCAAAAAAGAACAAGATAATTAGGAACTAGAGGCCCAGTTCTCAAAGAGACTTGAAATAAAGCAAGTATGTTTCTCAGAGGACACCACCTAATTAAACTCCTGTAGAGATCTTCACGTACAACACAGTTTCGTCAGGGACCTGTTTTTAGAAGCAGGTTATTAAACTGAGGCACTCTCTCAGTGAGGCAGTAGATGATTATTGTTTCTTCTCAGAGTTTGGTGTTACATGGACAGCGTTAGACTTGTGCTGAATCTGCTCCTTCTTCAAGTCTGATCTCTGGCAATCACATTAAATTAGATGCATCGTTTGGTTAAGCACAGAATCCACAGGCCACTTTCCACATTCGGGGCAGTGTTGCTTAGATAAGGAGCAAGTAAGGGTAGCTTGGAGGAGCAGCTCCATAGTCTGGGCAGTAGGATCCAGACAGGTACACTCTGAAGCTGCAATGGCCCATGGCATGTTAAGAAATGCATTTGGCTACTGGCCTTGGGGCATGGGGAAATCTTTGCTCCTTAGGACCAAACTGCAATCCTCACACCATATATCACATGGAGAGAGACACAGTGAGGTGTGGCAGCTTTACAGGAACTGGGTATCAGTTTGGAAAGGCACCTGTAGTAGATTCAAGTACCAAGAAGCATTACATCTCTGGAAGCATCCAACAGAAGGACAGATTTTTCTCAACAAATACCAGGCCATCCAGCAAATGGAAAGGATGAGTCATACTAACCTCCTACCCGGCATATTAAATATGTTCACATGGAGACTGAAGCTCATTTATTTTATCCATTCACCCTCCAGCTGGCAAGGTCAGTCAAATGTCACTGTATGCTTAATCAGACAGAATGAGTATCTCAGAGTGCTAGAGTCTATGTGTATATTTTTATATAGCGCATACTTCTCTCTTTTGGTGCACTTAGAGTTCTGTTCATCGAAAATTAATACAACCTCCTAACTAGCGATGGCAAGCTGCATGTTGCCAAGTTTTCAATAGGCATTACCATCCATTCCCTTGACCAATCCAAATTAATCAGCATCCAGCTTAACACTAAGACTGAGAAATAGTCATTTTTTTCTAACTCCTTGCTCAGCAGTATTTCAGTGCAACATTACCCACCTTGCCAGAGCACAGAAAAGTTTAGTTTGGCCTAATGCCTATTTCTGTACAGCCAATGAAGTTGCCTAGCTAAGAGCGTAAAAAGAATCACATCATGACTCCCCCAGCCACAACCATCTTTAGCTCAGATATTTTTTTCCCTATTTAGTAACTCACCTAAGAAGTCTCAACTTAAAAAAAGAACTAGAAGCAGATCTATAGCTTCACTTAGCTGTCTGAGCTCATTCCATTCCTGCCATTAGATACCACATGCAGAATTCAAATGCACATGTCCTATGAATTTATGCAAAGTGGCATAATGTTCTGTCCATGTCCCTTCCTAGAAGTGCTTGGTTGCCACGGAGCTTGTGTTTCCACAGAACTAACCAAAAGCTCATTTCAGAATTCTCGATTGTCTGAAGAAAGCTCATTAAACATGAAAATTAAGAGCAGGTAAACACAGGAGGTGACAACACTGAATGCCTTCTGCTGCTTTCCTGTTTAGGCAGCATGGCAGTAACCTTAGTGGTTCAGCTGTTCAGCCTCAGTCTTCACTCCCCTGGCCTCAAGCAAGTGATATGGAACAAAATAGAAAATAATGTGTGGTGACAAACTTCACTGACCTCAGTAAGCTCTTCTCCCAAGGAAGAAGCAATAGGACAAGAGGAAACAGGCTCAAGTTGCTCCATGGGAGGTTTAGGTTGGACATGAGGAAACACTTCTTCCCCAAGGCTTCCCCAGGCTACCCAGGGCAGTGGTGGAGTCCCCATCTCTTGAGGATTTTCAAGGCCATGGAGATGTGGTGCCGAGGGACATGGTTTAGTGGTGACCTGGCAGTGCCGGGTTAACAGTAGGACTGTGTAATGGTTTGAAAAGCAAAACAGCGAGGGACTCAAGTCAGAAATACAAAACAAGAGAGAATTCAATGATACAAAGAACCCCCCCGAAACAGAGTCCGCATACAACCCGACACTGCCGGCTGGGGTGGTGGTAGCAGTCCCGGTGAAACAGTCCC
>JANHFX010024528.1:0-14096 GCA_027560015.1 Chloroceryle amazona | reverse complement strand
AGAGAGTATAGAATACACAGTTTTGCTTCTAACCACATAACGATAAACTGGTCCCGGCCCCTCTAACTATGACAGACTGGATGATTTTAAAGGTCTCTTCCAGCTAATTCTGCGGTTCTTTGAAAGCACAGAAAATTAACCAACATGCTAGCTTCATGGTTTACATGGGCCATAAGGCTTTAACAGGAAAGAGCATCAAGACAAATTTGAATAGCAGAATAACCCTTGCAAGCTAATGGGGTTTTCGTCAGTGCTGTCCTGCGAGGCTCTTACCAGGGAGCACCAAGTCCAAGTGGCCAGTGAGGCAGGTCCAAGGTCAAGCTGGGAAGTCAAGCCAGAGGTCGGGGCGGGGCCCAATAGTAACCAGCATCAGACACAGCCTAGTGACCACCAGACAGGTCCATAGTGATGAGACAATCCAAAGTCAAACAAGAAAGTAAATAAACTCATTGGGGTTAAGATCACCCCATGGCCTGGCATGGCTGAACTGGAGACCAGTACTCTACCAATGGAGCTCAAGAAGTGAGTGAAGGCCCTGGACTGAGCTTGAATGGACTCCTCGGTCCACAGCCAGAGGAGAAGGCCTAGATGAGGCTGCTCAAAGCCACCGAGGATTATCAGTACTCTCAGGGCCCTGATAGCTCTACCCTGGACATTACTCAGATGAAAAGGAGACAGACTGATAGGAATAGTATGGGTTTCCTCAGCCAGTTCACTAGTGCCAACATAAACCAGTTGCATCTATAACAACAACTACAACAAATGGGTTTTCTCTGGTTGCTCTGCAGGCAATCTGCGATTGGGCTATAGCAGTACAGCTGCCAGCACTAAGCAGATGAGATGCAAAAAAAGGCCTAAAATTGTGTCCTCACAACAGACTGCCTTGCAAGAAAATCTACTCATAAGACCAGCACCAAAGGATGTGGAACTCCTAAATAGCTTCTCCAGTTATTTTATTTCCCTTTTTATCTTTGCAAGAATATTGTCCACTAGATACCTTCAAGCAGATTACATGAGACAGAAGAACTTGTTTGCTCCAGAGCCAGAGCTTACATAAAGTAGTGGGATGTTTTCTCTCTTTCAGTTCAAGTCTAAAGTCTAATTCAGGGAGATAATGATTTGTTTGTAAGAGTTCATCATTAGCTTGTCTAGAGCTAGTCAACTTTTAAAACTTTTTTTAGGGTAAATTCCAGTCAGACACACGCTAAAGTGAAGGGTTCTTCAGAAGGCAGCCTGCTAACTAGACAGCCCAGTGAAGCTTCTGCTGGTCCTGGTTGTATCAACTGACACTATGAACTCCACTATCTTCTTACCTCAAACAGCAGGTTAAAGTGATGGAAAGAGGCTGGCAAGACACAGAAGCTGCTCTTCCATCATATGCATTATGCCAAATTATTATAAATTTTCAGATGATTAATAAAGTCTGAGATCTATGACAAACATATTACATCTTACTGCATCAGGGATAAAAGCAGGACAAAAAATTGGCCGTTACTTTAATGCTAGCATTAGCCACAAACACACAGACACCCCTCCAATATCTCTGCTGACCTCAGTAACCTCTTGGAGAATTAACCTCTTTGGGGCCAAAAAGTCCAGCTCAGTCAGGTGTACAGGGAATCATTCCTCACCTCGCACTTCTCTGGCACCTTTTTTTTTATATCATATTGATTATAAAGCACAATTAGGCCATTGCTGGGATGATTTTCTTTGCATTGATGCCCTGCTTCTACTGCTGCTACACAGGTACTTGGAAGCAGCTGAGAGCAGCTTAGGGCACTTTTAGCAGGTTTACAGTTCATTTTCTTCTTTCATGTTATGCTGATTTACAACACCTATGTGTGACACAACTTGAGCCCTTTGTTCATATCCAAGCAAGCATTTCATTCACTATTTCCACATAATCTGTCCCACAAGACTGAAGTGAAAGCAGGATGAAAGTCTGTTGGTGTGCCCTGCTTGGAAAAGATCCCAAGTTAATTTCATTCTTCATGTTGTCCACACCCGTGTCACAAGTTTCAATAGAGATCCAATATAATTAATGATATTTAACCTGACTATCCCTGCAACCTATACAGTTCAGCACCAAGACTTTTGCATTTCCTGTTGACATCTCAAATTTAGCTCTCAATACATCCCTGCTGTCACCCAGTTGCCTAGCAAAAGGAGACAGCTCACCTTCCAGTGGCAAACGGTAGCCCTATGCTCTGTGCCAGTGGCCAGACTCCTTTCCAGGTGCATTCATGTGCCAGGCGTGCAAAGCAGTTAAAGGTCAATAATCATTGGAATGCTGCAAGTTCACATGTGCCATGTTTTGTTTTGTCCTTACAGGCCCAGAACTGACCCATATTACAGAGCTTTCACATCTGGCTTGCTCTGAATGCTTCCCAGAAACATCTACACATTGAACCAGAATTTTGGATCATTTCAAGTGTGTCTCCAAAGCAGGTACAACCCAAGAGGTCATTGATCCTTACTATGCACCCACCCCAGATAAAACTTTGACCCCTGTCCCCCAAAGGTGAGGTTTGAGGCCAGGAAATAAATTGTTTCCATCCACTTAAGTTATTCATATTGGCATCGGACAACCAAGTTTATGGGCAGGACTGGTACATTCCTGGACTACATTCTTAACAGAACCCACAAGTTTATTTAGACATAAGATCCATAAAGCAAAGTTCTTGACATATGCAGTTCAACTTGACATTGATAACCAGCATCCTAAAGCTCTTCCTTGAGATTTTACCTCCATTAATTCCAACAGACCATGATTTGCACCATACTATTCGAAAAAACAGTAGTATTTTTGTCCTTTTGAGCATGATGCTTCTAACAAAAGTATTAGCTCCCAAATAAACCTATTTGCCTTAAAGACAAAGTATAGAGATTAAATTAGCTTTTGAGACGTCTGCCAAGCATTTTATGTTAGACAACCATTTGCCATCCAGACCTCATGCTCTGCAAGGCAACAGCAATTTTAGGTCTATTCAGCATGGATCTCTCCAACAGACGTGCACACGTTTGTCAGCTGTAGCAGGAATGAGTTTTCTATGCTATTTTCCAGGCTAAGAAACAGAACCACTGCTGCAATAGTTTATTTCAGCTTTGAGAGTATTCCGCCCCAGGTTACATACAGTTCAATGCTACAGGGCTCCTCAAAACTGCTAAGGAAGTATTTCAAAGGTCTAATCAAGGACAGAAAGATAAAAACACAAACAAGCATTCAGAGTTCTCAGGAGAGTATACATGAAGTGCTACTACTGGAGACCACAGCAGAATTTTTTTCACTTGCTTTATTAAATTTTATGATGGCTGATTTGACTTTAAACCTTTCTGATGCAACCAAGAATTTGCACCCTTTTCTGGAGCCCCGAGCAGTCTGTAGTGGTAGCTTTAAACACTTCCCATGGAGGTCATCAAATTCAGCTAAGACTCAAGGATAATGAGGCAGATCATACTTGGGACACATCAGATGATTGAAAAGGAGCAAGTAACTTTATCCAGCCTGCTATTCAGAAAAGTAAACTCCCCTGTTTTTTGACCCTTGAGATCTGGGACAACAAAAGTCTTTTGCAATCTACTCTGAACTAAGGACAAGGGACAGAGATGTGCCTGCAAAATGCAGGTCCAGCAGGACTATAGCTCCCTCAAGTCAGTTGAGTTCAGGGAGACCTAAGTCTACATTTTATCTTTCATTTCAAAGTAGCGACACAAGTTGAAACTGTAGACAAAGAGGAGGCTAAGCTTTGAGGTGGTTCAGCTTTGTGTGCTTTGAAAGCAACCCATTCACACTGCAGAGATTCGGTAGTTTTGCTGCCTTAGCAACACTTTCAAGGGCATGACAGTGCCACAGGAGCTGTCCTAAAAGTAACAACTTCACTCTCTTTGAAGGGTGTCACAATTGAGTCTTCTGACTTCAAACGAAGTGTTGTGCTTAAAATACCCAAGACCTTCTTTGAAAGTGACTGAACCACACTTGACCTCTTCTTTTTAACACACTGTCCACCTTCAGGTGTTGGCCAAGGGGACCAGCCCTTCTCTCTCCAGGTGTTGGGAAAGCAAGTAACTCCAGGGCAGCAGAAGGGATCTAAGCAGCCTCTACAAAGGTAGAAGAAATGTTCTCCATCAAATAAAACACATCTGAGCCCATATACCTGAATCCTGATACCAGTCTGGTTATTGGGGAAGTGACAGAAGCAGTGGCTCTGAGCAATGCCCAGCATTTGGAAGCTGATGGCCATGGTTTCAATTGCTAACAGCTGCCTAAGGCCCTGATCCTAATTTTTCAACCTCTTCCATTCCTTTTCACTTCCAGTGAGTTTGTCTCACTTTAACATGCGACACAACCCAAGCACAAGACACTGACGCCTCTCCTAAGCACACCAGCAAGGTCAGCTGTATTATTTCCCTCCCTACTATCAGTAAGACAACTCTCTTTTCCACAGGGCTTCTCTGCCAAAGGATCCATTTTTGGTGCCTCTGAGCACTCCACAATGGAAATCTGCGGGGCTCAGACCTTCTCAACAAAAATGCCATCTTAATCTTTTGGAACATTAAGCTTTAAAAAAATCTCATCTGCAAGCTTGCTTCAATGGTTGCATACAGGATAATAACCGAAAAGTAATGCTGCCTGGAGGCTACAGCTGGACACAGAAGAAATTCTGCAGTTTGTTTTGAAGGGGATAGAAATTACACAGGGGAGGATTCATTGTGGCTTCTAGAGGGCTGTGATCAGCGGCGCAGAGTCTAGTTGGAAGTGTGTAGCTAGTGGTGTTCCCCAGAGGTCAGTACTGGGTCCAGTTCAAGAGAGACTAGGAACTGCTGCAGAGGTTCAAAGATGCTGAGGGGACTGGAGCACCACTGTGCTGGAGAAAGGCTGAGAAACCTGGGGCTGTTGAGCCTGGAGAAGACTGAGAAGGGATCTAATCAATGCTTATCTAAACTGGAATCCAGGAGATTCCATGTGAACATGAGGCAAAAATTCTCTCCTATGAAGGTGCCAGAGTCTGGACCAGGCTGCCCAGAGAGATTGTGGAGTCTCCACTGCAGAGATTCCAAACCTGCCTGGATGATGCAATCCTGAGCAATCTGCTTTGGGTGACCCTGCTGGAGCAGGGAAGGGAGGGGAGAGGAGGGGAGGGGAGGCCCTTCCTCACCAGGGCAGGTACCCAGCATCTCCCTGTTCGAATTCTACCAGCTCATGGTGTTAGCTCCATGCTTCTCAGTAAGCTGGAAGTGAGTGCAGCTGACACAGTTCAGGTCCAGGAAATCTCAAAAGAACCATCACAGTAGCTGCAATGCCAGAAGGAGGTTCCTCTACAATTCATGTGCTCAGGAACAAATTTAAAGGCATGAATATTTGTTCCAGGGGAATTCAAACCTCTTGCTTTTCCTGCTCTCTCTGTTAAGGATGTCTGCACTAAATGGCATATTGAATTACAGAATCACAGAACCAATGGGTTGGAAGAGACCTTCAAGACCATAAAGTCCAATTGTTAACCCAGCACTGCCAGGTGACCACTAAACCACGTCCATCAGCACCACATCTACACAGCTTTGAAACTCCTCCAGGGATGGGGACTCCACCACTGCCCTGGGCAGGCCTTGGCACCCCTTTTGGAGACGTAATTGTTCCTCATGTCCAACCTAAACCTCTCCTGATGTACCCTGAGGCCATTTCCTCTTGTCCTGTCGCTTGTTCCTTGGGAGAAGGGACTAACCCCATCTGGCTCCAACCTCCTTTCAGAGAGTGAGAAGGTCTCCCCTGAACTGAACCTCCTTTTCTTCAGGCTGAACAACCCCAGGTCCCTCAGCTGTTCCTCATAGGCCTTATTCTCTAGACCCTTCACCAGCTTTCTTACCTTTTTCTAGACATACTCCAGCCCCTCAGTGTCCTTTTTGGAGGGAGAGGCCCAAAACTGAACTCAGGATTCAAGGTGAAACAGAATCCAACTATTAAAGGGGGATCAGACACAACTCCTGTTCTCCAGGAGCCTCATGGGATTCAAAGTATTATTGGGTAACAAGTTACAGTTTATTGTATTTGCTCCCAAATTATTTTTTTTGCAAATTATGGAAAGTTACACAGGAATAAAAAAAAAATTAAAAAAGTCACACCTAGCTTAGTAAAAACAATCCAAAGCTTCGTTTTATTCTGTGATAACAGTTCTGTAATGAGTACACAGGAAAGAGATTTTCCAGTTCAGTATATACTTAGCAGCGAGCAACTGATAAGTGGGTCCCATGGTGCCTTTGTGATATTGAA
The DNA here is from genome assembly GCA_027560015.1 of Chloroceryle amazona. NCBI lineage: Eukaryota > Metazoa > Chordata > Aves > Coraciiformes > Cerylidae > Chloroceryle > Chloroceryle amazona. The sequence goes on along the minus strand of JANHFX010024528.1, from coordinate 7,831 downwards.
TATAAGTCTCACCACCATAAGAAGCTTGTTGAAAGCTTAGAAACCCAGAGAGTATGGCTTTTTTTTATGTTAATATTATGATACATAGCTGGTGAAGGGCTTCTGAACCACAAGTAATTACTGCAGAGGGAATTGTCTGGCTTTAGCAGCTGGGAACATTTCCAGGACTCCACCATTAAGCCCAGTTTATGAACAGAACTAGGTCAGACAAACCTGGTCAAACCATAAACAAAATGTGAATGTGGAAATGTGCCAGGAGCTCTTCCTTGTCTCTAGACAGCCCATGGGATTATCTTACATCTTTATGAGAAAGCTACAGCAAGGGGGCATACAAGGTGATTCACACCAGCAGTGAGTACCAGCCCCTTTCCAGGGGATTCCTCTCAGGATCTTTCCACAGCCTGCATTGCAGTGCCAGTAGGCCATGGGAGCCCTGTCTCTGCCCTGACACTCCTTGAACTGCAAAAATGTGAGTTGCAATTAGTAATCTGTTAAGCAGCTCAAAGAACTAACGCAGACACAAAGTAAATCCCACCAGCTTCTGTGATGATCATGTCCTAGATGGGGGATGCCTCTGGGGACCCCTTTCTGACACAGTTCACTGTTCAAGAATACAGATCACACAGAATCCCAGCATGACAGGGGTTGGAAAGGACCTCTGGAGATCATCTTGTCCAACCCCCATGCCCAGCAGGGTCACCCAGCACAGGTTGCCCGGGATCATGTCCAGGCAGATTTGGAATCCTCCCAGAGAAGGAGACTCCACATCATCTCTGGGCAGCCTGGGCCAGGCTCTGGCACCCTCACAGCAAAGAAGTTTTCCCTCGTGTTCATATGGAACCTCCTGGGTTCCAGTTTGCTCTCATTGCCCCTTGTCCTGTTACTGGGCACCACTGACAAGAGTCTGGCCCCATCCTCTTGAGCACCACCCTTTAGCTGTTGATCAGCATTGATCAGATCCCCTCTCAGCCTTCTCTTCTCCAGGCTAAACAGCCCCAGGTCTCTCAGTCTTTCCTCAGCACAGAGATGCTCCAGTCCCCTCAGCATCTTTGTAGCCTCTGCTGGACTCTCTCCAGTAGTTCCTTGTCTCTCTTAAACTGGGGACCCCAGAACTGGACACAATACTTCGGAGGTGGCCTCACTAGGGCAGAGCAGTGAGGGAGAAGAACGTCCCTTGACCTGCTTGCCACTCTTCTTAATGCACCCAAGAAGAGTGTTACCCGAGAGTACTCTTCTCCTTGGTCAGGCAGCCTGTTTGCACACCTACAGTCAAGTGCTTGCTACTCATTTCTCAAGCTACAGTCTACTGCTGTCTCTTTTTCTGATGTTAGCATTCACAAGTGGCACTTGTCCTGCCACAGCACACACAAGCATCAAGGTCAAAAAGATTTCTCATTTGAAATACAGGGAAGTACCATGAGTAGCCTTGACTGCTTTGTTTTCATGGTCTTTTGCATCTCTTCACTGATTTGTAGTGGGTCACACTCCTCCCTGCAATATCACAGAAAATGTTTTGCTTTTTTACCAGACAAATGTGGAGATCCATAGCTATGTTTTGCAGCCGTGTATTTCAAGTTGCTATTTAAACTGTGCAATCTGTCATACACATTAAGGGATACTGGCTTAGCTACTTCAACAATTAACACACATCACATGGGACCTTCAGCAGCAAGGGAGCTCGAGGCTCTGCTTTCTGTCTTGCCTTCAAGCCAAAGAGAACATGTGTGGCAGCACAGAATCTGTGAAGATTCCTTCGCTACCTTCCTTCTCTGGAGGGGGACAGGGAAGAACAAGAGCAGATCACTACCTCTTTCATAACAGGAAAATCCATACTGCTCTTCAGACCTTCAGCGGTGGAGCTTGTTTTGTATCTCAGCAACAGGTACACCTCCCTATGAGAACCCTGGCATCATGATCTTCCAAGATGGTTACCAAAAGTCCCTGTAGCATAGCATCCATGGCACAGTTCTGCCAGACCTACTTGTTTTGACTTCACTATATCAATTTCTTATCCAGTTTCTTCCTTCCCTATCACCAGATGTTATAGCATTACGCATATAATCTGCTATTAAAAATTAAGGCAATCGTTCTAAAAGCTTATTTTGAACTAGAGTGACCTGTCCTGTGGTCTTTCTGCATTGTGCCTGAAAATTCAAGGTAACAACAGAGCCTCCAATTTTCCCTAATCTTTAAAGCCCTCTCAGCATACCCCAGCTGAAGTGAGATCCAAGCTTAACACGGAATTATATGTTGAATCAAATATTGATTCTCTGTCAAGCAAGTGACAACAGCAACAAGCTTAGAGACACTTTCAGAGTAATTATATTTAGCCATGATAAAAGCTCAATAAAGTGCTGAGTATCTCACATATGAAGCTGTCACTGGATTCATCCTGGTGTAGAAATTCAGGATGGTAGCTGCGGCTTGACTCAGGGGTACCCTCATTACATAACCTGCCACTGAACAAGGTTTTTTACTGTATATGACTGATTCAAGTCTTTGCTGAAACAAAGCTGTTTCAGCTTTGGGTAGCATGGGTAGAATTTAGGACTTAAAACTATCTTTCTTCATCTGAAGCAGCTGTTTATTTTCACTGTAAATATTTTAAATCCTTGCTTTAAAACAAGAACACAGACCAGTATCAACCTGAGCAAAGATACAGCACAACTCCATAACTGAACAACAGTCTTCAGTTTAATGGAGGCCAAAGCTCTGAAAATCTGTCAAGGTTGTAAATGGTTTTACAGTGAAAATTGATTAACAAGGAGCCACAGCTTGAGCAGTTTAAGTGATGGTTCATTTTAACATTTCAGGACATTTGAGTTTAGTGAAAATCTAAGACCCTGGGGCTAGAATTAAGAGGTAGCTCTAGGACACCTTTCCCCATATGGTGAACACACACAGTTGTTGCTAGTTCAATGCTCTGCTGTAGAATGTTAGCATGTAGTTCAGTTCTGAGTAGAAGAACCTCAAAGTAGGATAAATTGACCTTGCAAGGGATGTGATCTGTGCTCCCACCTCCAGAAATGCTGGTTGCTTTCGCCATGACACCTTTTTTCAAGCTGATTTGGTACAGAACACCATTTTCCCAGTTAACAACAGAACACTGAGGAATGAGCTACAGCTCCAATGTCTTGATGTTACTGCTCCATAATTAGTACTGTTTGAACTAGTTGGCATTTCTCCTAGAACAGATTTCACACTATGTGAATGAGGTTAATTCATTAGTTACATTTGTTTCAAAGCCTCTTGAGCAGTCTAATCACTCTGTAATAGTAACTGACTGACCCAAATCTTTACCCAGTAAAATAACAGAACTTCATCCCAATTTGTTATCAGGATAAGCTTAACCTATTTAAGTATTTACCCTGACGTTTCCCTGTGAAGTATGACAAAGATAACCAAGGAAAATTTGATGTTCCCATATCTGTTTTCCATATGGGTGAGATTTCAGCCTTTATGGCAATGTCAGTATTAGGTGCAAAGATGCATCTCTAACACTCTATTTGCTGTATTTTTCCAGACACACCCTGTATATTAAACAAAACTCTGCTTGTACCAACAGTAGGCACATGAACAGCCAGAGTTAAAGACTGTGAACAGTGTAACAGTCCAAGTTAAGTGAAATGCTGCCTACAGCTATCAGCTAGACTTCACTCACATCTTCTCTGGCATGGTCCAGGAGTCCTTATGTTCTCCATTTTCTCAGTTAATCCGTTTTCCTGCATCTGCAAATCAGCCTCTGTATTTAGCTGTCTGTGATATTTGAGTATATTTATATTAAATCCGGGCACAGATCGGGCTAGGATGCTTCAATGCTTTTCTCTAATCAACATTTCAGCTACTAGTTTAGTAACTAAAAGCTAGTCCTGCCTAATTCCCACTTAAGCAGACAAGAAAGCATGCTGCTCCGTGTCGGCACAAAGTATTAGAGGAAGGTAACAGTGAGCATTTCAATCAGATTCCACAGGAGTTCTGCCTTTCCAATGTCCGTACTTAAACATCAGCTTAATGAACTGTGAACCCTGCCTGCAACTTCCTACGATCATACTTCCAATTAAGGTCAAACTGCTGCTTCTTTTTACTGGCACATTCAGGCTCAGCTCCAAAAGCAAGACTGAATTGTCCATAGGCCTCAAGTCCAATCTGATCAACTGCATATCCTTAAAATTCTTTCCTACACTTTCTGTAGAGTTAGGCCATGGTGGGCAACCTGGGAATAGCATGAAGTGGACAAGCACGGTCACCTGCTAGGAGCTAGAGCTATTTGAGATGTTGATCCAATGCTGCTTTCCAGTTACCGAATACTTTCTAGGAATAAGATACCAAGATCAGAGTGAAACCATCCCATTTAGATTTCTGTAGTTACAACAATGAGTGGATTTGCCAGATGAGCAGAAGGAGTAGAAGGCCAGCACAGATGGAACTTTGTTATAGACCTAGGCACAGAAACAACTGCATGGGAGCACAGTGGTGGGTTGCTCTGAGTTTAGAGCACAAGTCTTGTGAGGAACAGTTGATGGACCTGGGGTTGTTCAGCCCAGAGAAAAGGAATCTCAGGGGAGACCTTGCTCTGGACAACTCCCTGAAAGGAGGTTGGAGCCAGGTGGGGTTGGTCCCTTCTCCCAAGGAACAAGCGACAGGACAAGAGGAAATGGCCTCAAGGTGCATCAGGAGAGGTTTAGGTTGGACATAAGGAACAATTACTTCTCAAAAGGGTTGTCAAAGCCTGGCCCAGACTGCCCTGGGCAGTGGTGGAGTCCCCATCCCTGGAGGAGTTTCAAAGCTGTGTAGATGTGGTGCTGAGGGACATGGTTTAGCCCTGGCAGTGCTGGAAAATGATCTTGAAGATCTATTCCAACCAAAACAATCTGCTAATTCTATGAAGCTTCACCATTGAAAGCTTTCACCCTCAGCAAGGAGAACTAGTGACAGAAGGCTTACACTCTGCATGCTTCACTTACAGCCCATCAGCCCTTCTATACTTGTAAAAATTGGCTGGGTTTCATCATCTCCCCAGACTGAGGCCAAGCACCAATTTCAGTGATCATCTCACCTTTGACAAAAGCAGACACGGAAAAGCTGTGAAGTGCCCAAGTTAGCTGCCTCCCAGACCAAAGAAAAACAAATCTAAACTTGTTAATGCTCACACCAGCGCTGCCAAAATCACTCTCTTTGCCAATTCACATTAAAGGTTGATGGAGCACTTCAGATGCCAGACTCTCTAGAATGGAGTCGAATAGCAAAGAAATGTACCCAGCATCACCCTGTGCATCAGAAGCATCATTTCAGGCTAATCTCAGCTGCAAGCGCAGGAAAATACTTATTGTTACAGCCTTCTTATATGAGAAATCTATGTAAGCTGCAACAGGAGCTTAGTTTTGGCTTTAATTTTACAAAGCTTACACAAAAGCTATTATGAGTGAAAAATCAGGGTAGCAAAAGCTTCACAGAGGTCTAGGGATCAGAGCATTACAAAAAGACCTTATATTAACAATGGGGTTTAATGCTTTAATTATTTGCGTGTAGTAGTTGCATTCATTTACAGTCAACACTACTCTGGGATGCGTTTTCCACATCTTAGCTTGCCATGAATTTTCAAGCTAGAAGAACACAAAGTGTACAGCAGCAGTGAAAACAATTGGCCCCACATCCAACAGAGGCGACTGCATAATTCTTTGCTCTGTTGGCATTTTCTAGATGGATAAGTAATGTGAGGTAATGCTTCAGGTCTAGATCAGGATAGAGGGAGGAAAAGGGGAGAATTACAGCTTTTACCTACTAGCTTTCTACATACCATTAGCTTATTCAAACAGTTTATGGTAAATGAAAGCAAAAATCCTCTTAGGTTTCACAAGCTTTTATCATCATTAATACCTTGAGTGGCACTCACTAGGAAAACAGGGACTATATTCTTCCTGTCTTTTTTTTTTTTCCTCTCTTTATTTTCTACTCCACAGTTTCTGACACGGATCAGAAAATAAAAACAAGAAAGATGATAACATAGATACACAGGTATCTCTGACCATATTTGCCTTCTCCTCATCTGCTCAAATAAGCAGAAGACAGCTCTTGCAGTAGACAACAGCCAGTGCTGAGAAAGCTTTAGTCCCTCAGCTTGAATTAAAAGTGTCCTTATCTGATGATCTGAACAGGAAAGTTTGCAATAAGTGATTATCTAGGGAAAAATAAGCTCCCTTTGGTAACTCACTTTTACTGGTTACAGCATAACGTCTGCTGAACATATTTCTGGTAGAATTCACAGGCACTGACTCAGACAGGGAGGTCAGGCTCCAGTGGTCCCAGAGCCCATCCCAGTCCCTTGCTGACATACAGTTTATTTCATATTCCTGGGAGGGTGACAACTGTTTGCTGCTAACTAGGTATGTCTGTTCTTTGAGTAGCACATTCGGGAACATCACAGCTTCCTTTGACACTGCTATAGTTTGTCTTTTGGTGTGAGCCACCACACCAAAAGAAGCTTAATGCCCCAGTTTTACTGGGACTACTGAAATATCAGAGACTAGTTACTGTGTGTATGGCATAAATCGATAGCAACAGCTTACCTCAGGCATAACGGCTCATGTATTATGTGACAGAATTCCCTCAGAGGTGACTGATAGAGGGGCACCACAGCCGTTAACTGAAGGTTCTCCCTGCAGACTTCATTCAGCTCTGTCAGGTCACCATGGCTTTACATGGAAGACCTGCAACGGAACATCAGTAGATAAGCCAGAGAACAAATGCCTGCTACGACAAGTGCTACTGCTCATGATACAATTTAGCACAGATTTTTATGATATTCCCGTTCCTCCTCTTGCCACCAAGCTTAGGAAGCTTTTTTTCTCTTAAGCTGATTAGGTTTAGAACTTGGTTACAGTAGCAAACCAGCTATTTCCACCCTGGAGATCACATGATATGCATCACTTACATTCCCAGATCTTCTTAAGCAGAAAAAAACCAAACAAACAAAACAAAGCAATTTGAATTTTTTAGTACAGATTAATGAATTTGATTAGTGCATTGTTTTCAAAAGCCTTTATGCCTTCTGACCTTACGACAGTCGAGACAAAGATTACTCAAAAAGATAAAATACTTTAAAAAGATGGGAAAGCTAGGTGCAGGAAATTCGAAGTTAACAACTACACCAAGAAAGGAGAGTAGCTGCTTCCCGACCATGCCAGGCCAGAGCTCTATATCCCAATAAACACATTTCATTAAAGTGTTGGGGGCTTTTTTTTGGTATAAAAATAATATCAAAAGTATTCTGTTCATTGCTGTGGTGTATGCCAGCAGAATAGGTGGGTAGTTTTCCTGAGGCTATTCCTTACCAAGGTGTCCTTGTGCTGATGAACTGTTTTCTATATTAGTTTGATCCACAGTTTACAGCTTTGGAGTATAAATCCCTAAAATATTGATCCTAAAAATGGATCCATCAAGGTGAATGCCTAACTTTGTGTATAGCCAGCCGCTTGCGAGTGACATAGTTAATAACACTTGTTTACACTAAAGACAGCTATGCTCCATTACTGCGTAATTTACCTAAAGTAAAGGAGGTATTGGTGAGACTTGCAGGCTTTCTGACGGAGAATGCTTCTCTTTTCATTACTGCTGAGCCTTTGTCTGGGGTCATAAAGAAGCTTTCAGGGAAAACCCCAGCATTTTACACGCTCGATGACGTAGGACAACACGCCGCGAGCTGTACGAGCTGCTCAGGTCGAGTGCCCTGGGAGCACCGACACCGCCGTTGGCCCCCTTCCGTCTGGGAACAATTGAGGCACAAGTCTCCCCCGTGGATCCTTTCCGGGACTCCCGCGGCCGTGCGGAGCTC
>JANHFX010024527.1:0-22040 GCA_027560015.1 Chloroceryle amazona | reverse complement strand
AGTATGCTAATTTGATCTCTGTTCTCCCATCTCTCTGTTAGCTACTGACTCTCATCCAGCCCATCTCCTCTGTCTCTGACATTTTTAAATATGTTTCCACTGGTTTCTCTTCCCAACTTGCAGCCCTTTTCTGCAAGCTTTGCTGGAGGAAGAAACCTCCAGAAGAGCCAAGGACATCCCCTCAGGAGCTACAGGGACAATCCTTTAACACTCAGTGGGGAAAAGCATGCAAAGAGAAGAAAAGGCTGCTTCCTACCTTGTACCACATTACGAGTGGCTCAGGGTATGTGCAATTTAAGCTGTGGTGTCAGAATTATGGCTTTGGTAGTATTTGCTTTTCTCCCTCTTTATAGAATCATAGAGGAGCTTGGGTTGGAAGTGACTTAAATCATCTAGTTCCAACCTCTCTGCCATGGGCAGGGACATTTCGCACTGGATCAGGTTGCTCAAAGCCCCATCCAACTTGGACTTGAACACTTCCAAGGGATGGGGCATCCCCACCTTGTCTAGGCAACTCATTCTAGAGTCTCACCACCCTCACAGTGAAGACTTTCTTCCTAATATCTAATCTAAATCTACCCTCTTTGTTTCTGTTACCCCTCATCCTAATCCTGCACTCACTGCTGAAGAGTCACTCCCCATCTTTCCTGTCAGCCTCCATTATGTACTGGAAGGCTGCTGTAATGTCTGCTCTCATCCTATTCTGGATTGTCAATCCTTTTGAGTGGGAAAATCAAGATCCGGGCATACTCTGGGTATTCCAGTGTGCATCAAAATTGGTGGCTATATTGAGAAGAGGGACATGCTTGCCCTCCCTTGCTGTAGCTGTTAGTCACTACTCCATGAGCTGATGGATCTCCTGTTTCTGGGTCATGTCCATGTGTCCCTGAAGGATGTGCCAGGGGGAACAGCCCAACCCAGGCAGCAAGCAATTCCTTTAACAGGGGCTGGGAAGGGCTGGTTTCCTACATGGTACTAGCAACTGGAAAAAATAAGGGCTGAAGCCATCAGAGGGCTGTTACAATGATACGCTTACAGTCTTCCACACAGGTCCTATACAAAACTGCAGCCTCACATCAAACTCCAGCCGAAAAGAGGGAGTTTGCCTTGCATGAAAGTGTTGTATTTTCTTTATTTAGCTTGAGCTGAACTGGATGGAGACCAAACCTTTTCTCGATTGCCAGCAAGCCCTGAGCTGTGTGGTGCATGATCGGAGGTGGCAGCCTCTATGGTGTTGGTGCAAATGCCAGCAAAACCTACCAATTGACCTGAAAAACCCCTGCAGCTCTGACGTGAAACATTTCATGTTCAAAGAATGGACATTTTAAATGGAACATCAGGAGCAGTTCATGCTCAGATCCCCTCCTCTTCTGATTTTGCAATTGTTAGTGGTTAGGAAAATCCCTGCAGAGTAGCTCAGACCTGCTATAACAGCCCCTTGTACTGGAATAACCAACTGAAGCAATAAGATTTACCCTATGTATATATCCAGGATGGAGCAATTAGGGCCTGTCATGATTATTACAGCCTGTCTGTGGTGATTTACCAGGCATCTAAGTGCCTGTGCAGGCATCTTGCCTTTCTTAAGGACACGATGCTTCCTGCAGCGATCTGCTGAATGAAGGAAGAATTAAAGGCATATGTTATTCACTGACACAGTTCATCAACAGGCTGGCTTCCTAAGGAGCAACAACTCAGGGTCTTGCCTTTGAAGGAAGGATCTGCTTTTTCATGGCATGGCAGCTCTCCCAGGGAAAGCCAATACTGCTGCACCCTGCCTCGGAGACAGCTGTGATTTATTCTGGAGCTGGATTTCTACTTCTGTGCAATGAGGTGATGAGATGAGGGGTTGGAGAAATGAGGCAGGATGAATCAAGGAGCCAGGGAGGTGCTTTCATACTTACAGCATCCCTCCTCTAACCATTCCAACATTGCATCCCCAACCCAAATTTGAAGGCAGGTCCCAGCTTCACTGGGGCTTTGCCTTCCCAATGAACCCCAGTGTTTCTCTCCTGGTGCCCAGAGCTCATTACACAGTACAGCCCTTCCCCTGACCTCCGCACAGAAGACTAATCAGATGCATGTAGGGATGTTTGATCAACTCCATTTCATGCTTGGATACATGCTTGATACCCACCTCTCTGTACCCGTGACCTGATTCCCCTGGGTAGTCTTGTTCCACCTCTAAACTCTGTGGCCCTTTACTTGCAAACACTTTATTTCCATCCCCTTGGCTCCCATCACTGTCCTATAAACGGAAAGGCTTAGACAGACATTGCTGCACATTTAGGGCTGTGTGACCATGAGATTTACTGAAGCAAACCCAGTCAGCTGATCTATCCCGGCACACTCATTAAAGGAATTATTTTCCACTGACATTCAATCTGTGCCTGCACAGAGTGGGGGAAAGAAAAAAGGGTGAGCTAGTATGTTTTACATAGCTGGTGAATGAAGGAACACACTAGCCAGCATCCCAGGAGATGAGGGCACATCTTTGCTGTACCTATGTCACTATCTGCTATACTCTTTATCAGGGAGGGCAGTGATAGGATGAGGGGTGATGTTTATAAACAAAAGAGGGTAGATTTAAATTACATATTAGGAATAAATTCCTCACTGTGAGGGTGGTGAGGCACTGGAACAGGCTACCCAGAGAAGCTGTGGATGTCCACTCCCTAGAAGTGTTCAAGGCCAGGCTGGATGGGGCTCTGAACAACATGATCTAATGGAAGATGTCCCTATCCATGTTAGGAGGTTGGAGCTAGATGATCTTTAAGGTCTCTTCCAATAAAACCATTCTATGGTTCTGCCTGCAGCCTTTTCTTCTGGCTTTTCTTTTCTTTGAGTTAGATTGGCTGGGACTACAAGAACTTCTCTTCATTCCCATTCTCTTCTGAGCAGCCAGCATGAGCAGTGCAGAGAGAAAGCTTCTCAAAGCTGATCTGAGGATCAGCACCATGGTGGATGGAGGCTATACCCCATATTTTCTAAAGTTTAAACAGCTTTTCACTATTAGGAGACCGGAGGAATTGTTACACCCTGAACAGGGATTGCGTAGGATGCAACCAGCTCCGGGGTGCAGTGCAGCCCTCAGTATCATCTGTAATGATGGCGAGGGATGGCACAAACCTGAGAGGCATTGGCAGAGCAGAGGTTATGCTATTGCATAGGATTAGATGCTATTGAGGGCTGGAATAATGCACTTGCCTGCGTGCACATCACATGCTGGGGAATAGACACCAGTGCCGTCAGTTCTGGGCTTGTTTGGAGGACATGAAGAGGAGGATGGAGGGTGATGAGACACTGCCCAGGTTTCCCAGAGAGGTGGCCGATGCCTCATCCCTGGCAACATTCCAGGTGAGGTTGGCCAGGGCTCTGAGCAACCTGCTTTAGTTGCAGATGTCCCTGCTCCCTGCAGGGGGGTTGGACTGGATGGCCTGAAAGGCACCTTACGACCCAAAACATTCTGTGATTCTGTGAGATGGCTGGCGGTCTCTGGCTGATCCCAGGATGTTTAAATGTGTCATGCTGCACTAGAAAAGCAAATGAGATCCCCAGGTGCGTCTGGAAAGGTGTTTTCAGCAGCTCAGAGAAGGGTTAGGGTCAATCTGGAGTGAATGCTGTTAAGCAGTGATGGATTCTTCAAGACATGGCAGGTTTGGAGAGGGGACATTGATCTATCAGTTGCTGGGCACCAGGCAAAGAAGGTGATGTTGATGTCCAAAAAAAGTCAGCATCGTCCTGGGATGCATGAGCTGCAAACAGTGTACCTGCAGTTGTATGCTTTGGGGAGCCTTGGGCCGTTGAGCTGTGTGCAGTCTGGTGCAGATATCAAAACAAATTCTTCAAATACATAGGAAAATCTGGCACAAAGTGGAAAGGAATAAACTTTTCTATGCCCAGGTTGCATAGGATGAGATGTTACAGGCTTAAGTCCTACCAATTAGAGTCAGTCATTAGGGAAAAATTATAAAGATGAAGAGAGAGGATGCTGGAGAGGGCTTGTAGTTCCCATTGCTGGAGGTCTTAAAGCACATGGTAGATAAACATGTACCATAGCTGGGCCCACCTACAGGAATGTCTCTGTGGCTTTTTGAGTGCCCTGTGATTCCAAGTGAAAATTATTTGTTTGGACTAGAAAAACAAAGGATGAGACATAACTGTCTGTAAACATGTAGGGAGTCTGGAGAGGAAAGAGGGAGTAAACACACTTGGGAGAAAAAGAAGTGACTTTATGACAACTTTGGGACAGAATGGACTAGCCTGGGTGACAGCTGGGAAGAAGGATGACTGAGCATAAGAAGGTCTTGTTCATGGCAGCAGGATCTTCTCTGCCTTGTAAAGTGGGGAACTGAGAAAACCAAACTCACTCGAGGAGGAGCTCAGCACTCTCTGGGTGAGGTTACATGCCCTGGTGCAACTGAGGACTGCACCCAGGTTTCCAAATTCCTGTTGAGCCCTTAATGAAGCTCAGTGAAAACATCTGATGAAAGCATGGAAGGCCCACAGTTTTGTATGTTTTCAACATAGGATTATGGTTTCAACATCACTCAGGCTTGCTGTGATGGTGGAAGGTGTCTCCTAGTGAGCATATCCCTTGAGCATTAAGTCAAACACATCCCAACCAGCACAAGCCATGACTGGCGCTGCAAACATCTGGCCCAGCTCAGACAGGACTATCCTGCTGCAGGTGGATACTGTGCCCCTGTCTTTTGGTGACCTCTCTGCTATTTTGCTGCAAACGAAGTCCACATCTGGACTCTTTCCTTCCACCTTCAGCTTTCCAAGATCTCTTTTCAGGTTCTGCACCTTACGCTTCCCTTGAGAAGTCAAGGCTTGCCCCCAAGGCTACCCTAGGCCTACATCAACACTGTAAATCATGCAGGGTTGGATTTATTGCTGTTGTGTGGTGGATGGAATTAAGGTCTTGTATCACATTATCAGATGCTGCAGCATCAGTACTGGCAGCTCTTACTGACATTGGCTACAGGACCAAAAAGTGCCCCGTGGGCACACCAAGAAAGAGGTTCTGCTCTTGTGCGTTTGCTGCTGGTCTCAAAGGAGAAAGGGAGGCAAAGGGTGAGTGACTGTACTGTACCCAGATGAGGGAAATGGTTGTCCCATGAGTCATGGGCTACCTGGCACTGTGGTCATCCATGGATGTCTCCTTTTTAGTATGTGTCTGGACTTGTTTGTGCACATGCAGCTAATCTGAGCTTGCAAATAGACCTGAGGCTTTCTGGGAAGGCAGAGTACTCTCACTGTGCCTTGCCCAGCTCTGGTGACCATGAAGGACCTGGCTGCACCTAGGGACCATCACTGGGACAAACTGTATGTGAATCACAGACAGGATCATTGAATGGTTGGGGTTGGAAGGGACCTTTCAAAGTCTTCTAGTTCTCTGCACAGAGCAGGGACATCTGCATCTAGAGCAGGTTGCTCAGAGCCCCATCCAGCCTCACCTGGAATGTTTCCAGGGATGGGGCATCAACCACCTTTCTGGGAAACCTGGGCCAGAGTCTCACCACCTTCAGTGTAAAAAAATTCTTCTTTATGTCTAGTCCAAATCTGTAGCATAAATCTAAATCTGAGGTGTCTTGATGCCCAGTCCTCCAGCCCTCACGGATGGGAGAGGTGTCTCCAGTGTTTCAGAATTTCATGTCTCCTCCTTTCCAAAACATGCATTTGTCTGCTGAGAAGAAGTGGATTAGGGACAAACACATCCCTGCACAGCTGCTGACAGCTGGGGCCAGAGAAGGTTCCTGCTTCTTAGCTGCTCTTGACAGCTGAAATGGCTGAATGGCTGAAAATCTCCAGGCAGAAAGAGGGGTTGGAACACTCCCATGGAGGGGAGTGAGATGGAAATTCTTTCCAGGGGATGAGTCATGTTCCACGTGCACAACTGCGCCTGGAAAAAGCAACCACTGTCAATTGCTTCCCATCCTGATGCAGTGCTGGAGGAGAAGAAGGGCTCACTGGTTACTTTGGGGTCTCTTTTTTTTTTTTTGTCTTGCTTTGTTTTAATGAGGATGGACTAGATGATCTTGAAAGATCCCTTTCGACCCAAAACATTCTATGAAGTTTCACCCAGGCTGGGGAGGAGCAGCAGAGCTGGGAATCAGATCTCAAATGACTACTCAATTCTCAGCTTGTAAAGCACACACCATAGGGTGACTTCTATTTTACCCACACCCTTTGGTATTTGGTTGGTTGGTTTTTTTTTCTGGTCCCAGACCAACTGCACAAGTGCCAACATTCCAGTGCTTTTCAGGATGCAAAAAAAACCCCACTTTTCTTCCCAGCTCCTGGAGAGACATGACCATATTTTATAGGCATAGCACCCAAATTGTTTGCTCACAGCCACTGATGGTCAGGCACAAATGGTCTGGGTCTGGGTCTGGAAGCATCCTCAGGACCCGGATGCAGCGCTTGGTCCTATGTGGTACCAGTGCTGTAACAGAGCAATGTCTGGATCCTCACCAGACCCCTGTCTCCTTACACCCTGCAGTTCCTCTCCAACCCTCTGGGGTTTTCCCTATCAGGTCTTACTCTCTTTCACATTTATTTTTGTGGCATTCTGCCTCAAGATACAGCAAAACTAACCATCCACCTCCCTGCGTGTGCTGTTATCACCGACTGTGGGAAGCAATTGTACCATTGCCTCTATTTCTGCTTCTCTATTCAGCATTCAAATTTTCTGAAAGATCCTCCTGCACAAGAGTCTCCTGAGCATCCAACCAGTGCATGCACTTTGTAGGGAACATCCCTGGCTTGTGCCTCTCCACTGAAGCTGAAACACTCCTGCCTAAAAATCTGTTTGTCAATCAGGCAATACCAGAGATGGTTTAGGCAGAGAGGGAGCAGCATTAAACCATCTTTGAGTGTGGGTTTTGGTTCCGTGATGAAGTTGCAGAGCGTAATCTGTGCCTTACTTTGCTGAAGTGCAGGATTCATGCACTGGGAGAAAAATAAACTGCCCCTCAGGATGGATCTCTGGCTGATAGCTGGAATTTGAGGAAATCCTGTGAGTTTCTAATCTTAGGCTGCTTTTCCTGGGTAGTTTATTCCTTTAAATAGAAAGGATTAAATGAGATTGACTCCTACAATCCTTCTGCTCTGGACTAGCCCGTAATCTTTAGTTGCTAGCAATGGGCATGGGCACTGCATCACACATCCTTTCTTCTTCTGCTGTGAAGGTAAAACAAGGCTTTGCTCAACTTTTCACTTCTTTGTCCCACACAGCCCACTTTTGGAGGCAATTTCAGACACACTCAATGGGCCATAGCAAACTCTAAGCTTTGTGAAATTGGACAGGCAGAGAGAAATTATAAATGCTCCATGGGGGAAAGGCTTGAATACGAGCCTGACCCTTTATGAGACACTAGAGATTCCACATGACAGAAAACTTCTATGACCACAATTTGTCCTGGGTTTGACTTGGTTATACCATGTGCCCAGACCATCCCTCACTTAAAAAATAGTCCAAGAACATCTAAAACATAATGTGCTATTAAACCCATGGTGGAAGAAGAATACTCCAGAGGTGCTGTTGAAAGGGTGGTTATACATGGGTAAATCTGGAGGCTTCACCTCCAGGTAAGACACTTTGGTGTTCCTAATTGGGTCATTAATGCAGAAGAGCATAATTAACAGAGTAATTTAAGCAGGCATGAAACCCAAAGGCAGAAAGCTCACTAAGTGGTTAGAAATCACCCTGCTGAAAAAATCCCACCAGGCCATCTGGTGTTGGCAGCCCAGGTTTGGTGCTAAGTGGGTAATGTGGTGGTACCACCTGGAGAGCTGTCCTCCACCTGGAGACCTGTCCTAGCTCCAGGCTTGCTCCCTCTGAGTAGAAGGAAAAGGATCCTGCTGTCTGCTGCTGCATGTGTCTATTCCTCTCTCAGGTTTCTCCTGGGCTGTTTGAAGCCTATCTGGGATGGGAAAGGAGGGAGCAGATGGCAAGAGTGGGTCGTGAAGGAGAAGTAGGGTGATGGAGCCATCGATGAAGCTTCTTCATGGCCTCAGGCCATGCACAGCCAACTGCGAGACCACTGCCTAAGACTAACAGAGCAGAAAGGCTGAATGTGATGTAAGTGAATGACATTTGTCCCTGTCTGTGCGAACACTTGAGACTGGGATCATCTATCTGAGATGTGGCACAGCTGGTCACACCAGGCAAAAAGATGTCCTTGAGGATGCAGTCGCTTCTGGGGTGAAGTGCTGCATGGATGGGCAGTGCCCAGCCACTCTTCTTTCCCGTATTTTGCTAATGTTGCCAGTCTATGTGAGAAGTATGGCAGACACCTGGATCACAACTGCTCAAAGACACCCTCGTCACAGGATTTTTTGGGTGAAATATCTGGGATACTTTCTAGAGCTGATTTGTTCAGTCTGGAAGGGAACATCTTGTTCATCTGCTCTGACTCACATGCAAAACAGGTCAGAGAGCATTGTCCACCACAACTTGCAATGGCATGACAGTTATGGTTTTTAGAGTGACCAATTATATATCTGGATGATCATTTACATTGCAGATCGCCAGGAGAACAGTCCACCCTATCCCTGGTGAGTGAATGCAGGTTTCTACATGATTTTCCAGTAGGATTTGCAGTGGGTGGTCACAGACTGACTTGAGAGCTTGGCAGCCATGCTGTTTGCTGCAGAAACCACTTATTTTTATCCTTGTGTGGAATAATAATCTCCTCATGTCTGTTCTGAAATCTGTGGTTTGTGCAGCTGAGCTCCCTAACTTTACAAGGTCTGTACCCTTCACAGACCCCAAAGCAAGACAACAAACCTGGCTTCACTCATCCTCTTCCTCACCTCTGCAAATCCTTCTTCCTAAACTCATCCCTGGACCTTCTTCTCAGCCAGAAGAGCATCTCCTGGAGGGCAGGTCCCCCTGCATGTTGGCTGATGGTTGTCAATCCATTCCCACGCTGGACAGAAACTCCCAGATCAGATTACTCTGTACCTCCCTGTCCAGAAGAAGTGTCCTTACACTGCCCCAGCCTGCCCTGGCTTCCCCACCCTGCTGATGTGTCTGCAATGCCCTGTGATGTGTCCTCAAGACAAGTGGAATATTTTCCTTGTCCCACCACCCTGTCTTGGAGTGCTTGTGAAGTCTGATGCTGCTGGGAGATTGAGACGAGTCAGCATTTGCATGTGCTGAGTCACTGCACAAAGGTGGCAGAGAGGAGGAGGGAGATGCCCAGCCTCATTGGAGGGTGTAAATGTCCCAGAAAGATCTGTTTGAAAACAAATTCCTATTAATGAGACCCATTAAGCTGTCAAGGAGACATCACCACCTTCTAGGATTGTTTCTAGCAGGGACCAGAAGTGTCATTCCATAAGGAAAGGTTATTGTCTGGTCCTGCCTCTGAATCCTTTCAGATGGCCCACAGCTCATCATTCAGGAGGTGGGCCGCATCCCTAACCCATGGCTGCCCTTGCAGACCTGTCCTGGGATATGTCAATGGCTGCCTCTTGGTAGCTCAATCACAGCAAGTCTGGAGAAAAATGCCATCTAACATGCTATACTGGGAGGAAGGCTGTGAAGGAATGACTGGCAAGTCCTAAAAGCAGGTCTTTGGGGATGTCTTTTGAGTACAACTAATTCCCAATCTCTGTGCTGATGCAGTTTGCATCATTGCTGTTTTTTAGGTAAAGATGCTCCTGAGCACATGTGATGGCTTTAGGCATGGGCTAGCTCAGGACTTGGCTCAAAGGGGGCTTATGATTTAAAGGTCAGAATTGCAGCACAGGCAGGTCCTCTGTGCTGGACATCCTTGCTGACACCCCCACAGACACCTGAATATCATTGATGCCTTGATGAACACCACAGAATGCACCAGAGGATGCTTTAAAATATGTTTCCAGATCACTGTCTCTTGCCAAGCACTTGCTGGCTGTAGGGATGCTCCTCACAGCCTTTCTTATTTTTACCAAGCCCTTGATTTCTTCTCTCTTTCAGCTAGAAAATGAGAAAAAAACTGAGCCCCTAAAATGATGGCAGGTTAGGAGAGACAGGGAGGGGGACCTTTCTCTCCACAGGTAGGGTGGGAGCTCATCCATACCATGATAGAGCCAGATCCACCTCCAGAAGATCTTCCTCCCTTCATCCTGTCTAGGAATTAACCTATTTGTTTTCTCATAAGTGGCTTCCTCTCTCTTCACCTGCTCCTCCTCCTGCAAAGCAGGCCACAGACAAGCCACAGGCAGGCATAGATGCATGACAGAGGTACAAATCCCAAAGAGATATACACTGACTTTTTTGTTCTTGTCAAGGTTCAATACTCCTTTCAGGTTCCCTGTTCTTGTTAAGTTCAGTAATAGAGTGAGACAGTCCTGGCTTTAGATTTCCCCCTCCATTTCCAGATTGAATGGAATAAATTTCCAGGTCAAGAAGAGCTGGAAGAACCACCCCAGGAGTTTTTGGTCTCAGGGTCTCTTCTAGGGCCTGACTTCAACCTGAAATGAATTTTCTGTGCTTGCTCAGAGCAGAGGCCAAGCAGGGAGTGAGGCCAGAAACACAGGGGGGTGTGTTGGAGTTTCTTTTTTTCTTCACTTAACTCTGAAATAAAAATATATCTCAAGCTTGTTTTGGGATTAACAAGGAAAAATTCTTCTTGATGGGAACCATATGTGGCCGGGAGATGCTGGCTGCTCTCTGCTTTCTACCCAGCACGCGGATGCTGTTATTTGGGGTGTGTCCCTTTCCCAAATGTTATTCCTCTCATCCCTGTGCTGGTCAGAGGAATCTCAACTATTTAAGGAGGTTTTTCTCTCTGGTTGGGCCCAGCAGTAAAAAGCAGCAGCAGCTCATTACCCCTATATAACATAATATTTGCTTTCCTCATTACACCAGTGCTGCCCAGCACAGCTTGCTGGTGGCTGCTGGTCTCCCTAACATAATACTGGAAGCGTCTTTGTTGTAACCTTTCCACCCCAGACGTTACCTCATGTTCAAAGCAAATCACTCGTGGCCTCTCTGACCTGTCCGGCAAACCAGGAGGGGAAATCTGCCCCAAGGAGCAGAGATGCCCTTGTTCTGCATCTGCTGTGCTGCTGAAAATGAGTGTACTCACACCAGTCCCACTGTGATGTAGAGGACCGCAGTGACTGCTGGGTTGGCTGCTAACCCCACACGAGTCATGGGGTATTTGCCAGTGAAATGCAACCACTTTGGGGTTTGAGGATTTGCAATGAGAGGATAAAAAGGGTTGTTTACAGCATCAGAAATGCCAGAGAGCATTTGAAGCATGAAAAAAAAGCCTCCTAGACCAAGAAGAGGAGGGGAAACTCAAAATGAAACCATCAGAAGAGAGGGCAGGGCTGGTCCCAGGGGGAAAGGAGAAGCTGAATCTGGTTCTCTGCTCTCACCATGCTTGAAGATGAGGAGGCTGCCCAGATGAGATGCCTCTTCTTGGGATTCTCTACTGGCAGGTTGAGCAGGAAGCTGGACATGAGATGAGATGAAGAGGTTCTCCATGCTGCTGGGGCTGCAAGAGCCTCTCAGCAGCTACTGAGTTGGGATCCACCCTCTGCTGAAGAGCAAGGTGCTGAGCTGATCTGGCTGTGCATGAAATGGGACAAATAAAGCACTTTAGGAGCTTTTACAAACCTGAAGGATTTCTGCATGGGCTTTACTAGCTATGACATCTTCAGAGTGAGTCCAAACCATGCCTGAGAGATGGTTGGACTCATTTGCACAAGCAATGGCAGGATGTGCAGGTCTTGTCTACAGTGACCTCCTGCTTGTCCCTTGAGGACAACTTGCTGCATTGAGCACGAGGACCTCCAAATTATTTTAATCTACCAGGACTGAGTTAGCTCAGATCTCCTACATAGAGCTCAGCATGAACTGGTTAGAAGGAAGAATGCTGCTCCCATATCACTACCTCCATCACAATGGGACTGGCACAAAGCATCCCAGTGTCATGGTGAACTGGTGGATTGTGCAGTCCAGGCCATGAAGGCAAAATGCCTTCCACCTTTAAAGCTGGCAAAATACATCTGTAAGACACTGGCACTGCAGTCAGGGGTGCAGCCCGTGCTCCCATCCCAGGAATGTGGGTTCCTCTGACACTGCTTTGCTCAACCCTGTTCTGACCACGGGCCAGGAATAGTCATTGCTGCTCTCCCTGGCCAGGCAGCCAGCCCTACCCATCCTGCCTGTCTCACACCCCTAGGGATTTGTATGATCATTGCTGAGACTTCTATGGTTTTCATCCTGCCCCAGCACTGCAGGACCCTAGGGACAAGGAGACCTTACAGCTAAGTGCTGGCTCAGCCCTGGCCCAACCAGTGCTCCCAGTTCAATGGGTGTGTTTTCCTTCTGGTGACCATGATGAGGTAGCAGGAGTTCTGCCAGCATAGATTGGGTTGCAGAAGTGAAATACTTGCTGTGTCCAGGCCCTTTGCCTCCTCCTGTTATTTCACACCAGGCTTTGATTTCATCTAGGAGAGCACAGACACTGCCTAAGGACTGTGGGCTTGAACTCAAAGATAAACTTGTGTAGGTATAAGAGAGTCACATGAGTGAGTGATGGCAATAGAGCAGCAAGGCATCGGGAAGAGCTGTGTGCTCTCAGCTCTTAACAAGGAGCTGGAAATCTCCTGGGAAAAGTCTTCACAGAGGATCTGGGGTCAGAGGTCTTTTGCTGCTCCAGGAAAGGACAGGCAGCAAAGACAATTCTGCCCTTTGACTCCTGGTTACTGATGGGGGAGAAGCTGGACATGAGCCAGCAATGTGCACTCACAGCCCAGAAGCCAGTGGTATCCTGGGCTACATCCAGAGCAGCATGGGCAGCAGGTCGAGGGAGGGGTTTCTGCCCCTCTGCTCTGCTCTGGAGAGACCCCCCTGCGGTGCTGGGTCCAGCTCTGGAGTCCTCAGCACAGCAGAGACAGGGACCTGTTGGAGCAGGGCCAGAGGAGCCCCAGCAATGCTGGGAGGGCTGGATCCCCTCTGCTGTGAGGCCAGGCTGAGTTGGAGTTGTTCAGCCTGGAGAAGAGAAGGCGCCAGGGATACCTTGCAGCCTTCCAGTACTTAAAGGGGCTTGTCAGAAAGATGGGGACAGACTTTTTAGCAGGGCCTGTAGAGACCATACAAGGGTGATGGCTATAAACTAAAAGAGGGAGTTTTAGACTACACTGAGGTTGGTGAGACCCTGGCCCAGGTTGCCCAGAGAGGTGGTCTATGCTCCATCCATCCCTGGAAACATTCCAGGTGAGGTTGGCCAGGGCTCTGAGCAACCTGCTCTAGTTGCAGATGTCCCTGCTCCCTGCAGGGGGCTTGGACTGGATGACCTTGAAAGGTCCCTTCCAACCCAAACCATTCTGTAATTCTATGATTCTGTTTTTAAGGTATTCATTCTCCCTACAGGCATGTATCCTCCTGGGCAGCTGCACACATCTTGTTCACTCTTACTTCTGAGTCACCACTTGTCTGGTTCCCGTCACACAAGCTTTCAGTCCTCTTTGGCTCACACAGGAACCGAAGGTCAACTCTGAAGCTATACTTAAACTAGTTTGGCAAGATGAGGGGTGACCCCCTCCATCCACTCCTGCATTTATCCTTTCTATGTTAAATGATTAACTGGCTTTATGGCTAACACTCTTTGCAGTAGGTTGTAACATTCTGCACCAGAAGAGGAGATTGGTCTTCCTTTTCTGGTGGGATTTTCCGAGGGGACATTGAAGTTTTCAACTGCACTCAACCTTCAGGCAACATCAGCTTTGACTCTGACCATTCCAGTCTGCTTAAAATCCTCTCCATAAGCCTGGGCTACACAAATGCTGGCTAGCACAGGTGGTGTTCTGCAAGGAGGACTCATCTTTCTTTTTATATTAAGACCCTGATGGGCCAAATATGCCCCAAAATACCAGTCTAACTTTAGCAGAGTGTGTTCGTGCATAGTTACTGATGCTTCTACAGCCTAACTCCGATGAACCTCATTTATGCTGTATTTCACCCATCAAAAAGCAATTTACAGATAAAATTTATATAAATCACTAGGACAGCATCAGGTATAAGCACGTTATATTGCAACAGGAAGAAAATATGTTGCTTCTCTATTAGAAATGGGGGTAAGTGGATTCATGTAATATTTTTCAGACAATGAATTTTTGAAATCTGGGGGTTTAATTTTGGCATTGTTTGTGCAAACACATGCCATCAGGGACACATTTAGCCAGAGGCTGTGAAGGGCCTTTCATCCCAGCCTCTAGATAAAGCCCCTGTCATGGGGGTCACCAAACAGAGACCTTCAAACCTTGTGTCTCTGTCCAAGAAAACTCTGGGATGGAGATAATCAGCAAACTGATGTTCCCCTTTGCCTTGCTGAATAAGAGAGGCTTTGTTCAGGGAGAGAGGTCAGGTCTGTGGCAGAGCCGCTTGCAAGAGATTTTATTTCAGTTACCTGCAAAGAAGCTATGAGAAGAATGTGGAAGGTTCCTCTCAGTCTAGAGAAATGAAGAGATATCACCGAAAGGTGGTGTTTAATATTAACTGGGCCAGTACATATCTGTGAAAGGTTTGATTGTGTGCCTATCTCTGTTTACCTATAAACATCAT
The DNA here is from genome assembly GCA_027560015.1 of Chloroceryle amazona. Lineage (NCBI taxonomy): Eukaryota > Metazoa > Chordata > Aves > Coraciiformes > Cerylidae > Chloroceryle > Chloroceryle amazona. Next base: position 7,465 of record JANHFX010024527.1, on the reverse strand, counting down.
CTCCAAAGTCATATTAATGTGTCTCAAGCCTTGCACAGGCTGGAGCAGGTGAAAGTCCTCCTGGAGAGAGCTGTATCAATGATCAGTTTTGTCAGTAGATTTCTGTGTTGGCACCAGCAGTGTGAACCATGAGCCCAGATCTTCCTATGCTTGGTGATGTGCTGATGTAGAACAAAGGCATCATCAAAAAGCCTCTGATTAATGTTTCACTTAAGAAAAAAGAAGGGGCGGGCAGGCAGGGAGCAGAAGGAAACAATGCAGCCCTGTTAGCATGGGGAAGCCAGAGAGCAGCTCCTGGGAGGATGCTGGCATTTGCTTTCCAGGATGGATGTGATGAGAACTCCTCCAGAAAAACCCACCCTGATTTTGATGAAAGCAAGTTTTGGCCTTCATACTCATCCTCTCTGATTTTTCAGGCTAGATGGTACCAGAAGCATTTTGGTAAAGCTCCTCACAAGGACAGGAAAATTTTGCTTTGCACCATGACAGATACATTTATTTCCTTGTTGTTTCAGCCACATTTGTTTATTACGTGGTCCACATCTAGGATCTAGGAAATGCTGTTAAACAGTCATTTTGACTCATTAGTTCAGAGATGGCTTTACCTATGTGCCCTGTAGTTCTCACAATATATCTAAACACAGTCTGGCAGTAGGTGGAGAGTTATTTTCACCTACAGCTAAATGCACATTGCAGAAAAGGAGTCACAGGCTTGAAATTGTCTTGTTTGCCACCATTTATATATGCAGGACTGGATTTTCCTCCCTTAAGCTATCTTCATTCAGGGAATTTGCAGATAGTGAGGAGGAAGATTGTTTAATGGTTTTAAAAAAGGGAAGAAGAGGATTTTTGGTGGTGCTTATATGTCCCTTTCCAGGAGCAAAGGGCTTCAACGTGATCTTAATTCATCTCTTTTCATATATGATGTGGTGTACAACCATCTCAGAGTGGTCTGGCTGTGTTCTCCCGACCCTTCAGCACTGAGGGTGGAGTAGCAGGACCAAAGACCTGTCCCATCTGTACACTCATTATCTGTGTGATGCTGGTTTATGTGGCTAGAGGGAGAAAAGGAGATGAAAACTCCTTGGTACCAAGAAGATTATATGATGGGTCTTGGGAATGCCACTCATTGCATCTTAGCAACCAGTCCTGCTGGCCAGGTCAGTGTGCTCAGTCACTTTGGTCTTCTGTCCACTAGAGAAGAAACCTCCCTCCTTCAAACATCTTCATGTGAACACCAGATGTACTCTTGCTGCTAACAATGTGTGGCTGTAGCCAACGGGCACATGTTTCGTGAGCAAGGCCAGCTGCAGACCATAGGCAGATGGGGAGTGAGACGCCAGGTCTAACTCCCTGCCCTTCAGCTGAGCTGGAAGGGAAGCCCCTAGTCAAGACTTACATCCAGATATTTATTTTACTACTCCACTAATTGGACACAACTATGAATGTCTCCAGCACTTGCGGACTGTTGGTAATGAAGGCTGATGTGTGAGGCAATATGGGATTTTGTACTAATTCGTGCCTATTTTTTTTCCCCATCATAGGCCTGTATTTATCCTAAGCCTCATACTGAGAGCAGGAGCTGAGGGTTATAGATGGATTCATAACTTCCAATTATGCATCTAAAGCAGGAAAAAATTCCATTAAATAAAAGGTCAAAAGCTTGAGATACAGGACTTAGACTTGCTACCAACTCAGCTGTGAGTACCCCATGTGCCAATGGCTGTCCTTGCCATGTCTGCACAAGATCATGTGCCACTTCTCGCCTCACCTCCACCCAGGAGGCTATGGGTAGACTGATCAGACTCACGTTTCTCTAACCAAGCCCTTTGAAGGGCTGCGGTGCCAGTCCAGGGACTGTTTGTGTAAGACTGCTGTAAGGCAATGTCCTTTAGGGCTTCAGACAGCACAGGCTGCTTGCTCTTGATTCTGAGAAACCTTGATGGAGACAGACAGCCCTCACCTTGCCATTGAACCAGCATTACCCTCAACACTCCTTCTGGCTCCTCCAGATCTTCTCATCTTTAGACAACCAGCTTCTCTCCCTCCTCCATCCTCATGTTACATCTTTGCCCATCTGAAGACAGTCGATGCTTCAAGCAATCCACTGTTCAGACCTTGCTAGTTTTACCTTTACTCTCTTCTTCTAAGTTTACAGAGTCACTCGCTGGGAAAGTTCATACTGTGCTCCCAAGGAATTGATTTGGATGTGATCAAAAGCTGGTTAATCTTTGCCCAGCTGTACTCCACTTGCCTGTTTAAGGACTTGACTGCACCTGTCAGATATGAAAGAAGAGAAAATACCTTGTGTGACTCACCTGGCAATACACCTTATGTCATATTATTTATTTAGCCTATATTTAAATGCAATCACTGCAGCAGAGAAGCACCTAGTTTGTAATAAAGACATCAAATGGAGAGACTTCTGCTTCTGTTTAACATTTTTCCTGGTAATTTCTCCTAACAGCTAAAAAAATGCTTGTTTGTCTTCACAATTGACTTTGCTCTTGAATTCCAGCCACTTGGTCTACGTGAAGATGTGCTCAGGGCTAATTTTGCACTAATTTTGCCACAAAGTATTTTATTCTGACAGTGGGGAAGGGATGCAGGGCGCTGACTGTAATTCTCTCTTCCAGACTGTGCCAGGGTAAAATTAGTCCTTTTATTTTTTTCCCCTCATGACTGTTTGGACCATTGATATGGTCACAGTTTCTCCCCCATGCTGGAAGACTTCAGTGCAGTGATTATAGGAGTCTGAGTGTGGCTGCGACCTAATTTACCTGCAGCAATAATCCACACCAGTGGCTTTCCTCCTATTTAAGAGCATTCATTTTACCTCCTGAAAGGGTTGCAGGGCTGCTGGTTGACCTACCACACAGCAGTTAAACACAGATAATGTGCAAACAGGCAAAGTGTTTCCTGACTTAGTGGACAAACAATGCATCTGTAGTTGCTGGGTAACATCAAACATTCACATATTGGCCCTCAAGGATCCCTTTGGGGCTCACAGGCCCACCATCACTCCTGCTATAGGAATGGATGCCTTGCATGGGCTTGTTGGGTTAGACTGAAGAGAAAAAACAAAGTGAATGAGAGGATGAAATACAGAGGATGCAACAGCAAAACAGCTCTGCAAGTTCCCCCTCTAAATGTTATTATGGTAAAATAATTGTGCCTAAGCGGATGGTTGCAATCAACGCCCTCCTTACACTTATTAGAGACACAAAGGCCTCAGAGAAAGAATTAGGAAAAAGCACCTTAATGAAAATATTTGCAGCACAAACACAGGAAAGCACAGCTCTCCCTCCTGTTTGCCCTGCATTCCCCGACTGTTTGCATGGGCAAAACAATAGAGTGTCCCTTACCACATTTCCTTCCCCTTGCCCAGGGCTGGTTGGATGCTGTGGGTGACTGGGCATCCGTGACAGGGATTTAACTCCAGCTGCCTTCACTGCCATGCACAGGGAGGCAGACAGACAGATGTACACATCCTGGCTTGCTTCCTGACAGACGTCTTCTCGTTGCATTTTAACTTGGTTGTTTCAAGCTTCATTTTCTTCTTCTGCAAAAGCTTGATGGTGCCAACCTAAGTGTTGTGGTCAACACACTGGAGAGGAGGGATGTCTTCCAGAGGGACCTGTACAAATTTGAGAAGTGGGACCACATGAAACTCATGACATTAAACAAGGCCAAGTGCAACATCCTGCACGAATCATGGCAAACCCCAGTATCAACCCAGGCTGGAGGATGAAGGGATGGAGAACAGACCTGTGAAGAAGGACTTGGGGGTTCTGGTGGATGAAGAAAAGCTGGACAAGAGCCAGCAACGTGCACTCACAGCCCAGAAGCCAGTGGCATCCTGGGCTGCATCCAGAGCAGTGTGGGCAGCAGGTCAAGGGAGGGGATTCTGCCCCTCTGCTCTGCTCTGGGGAGACCCCCCTGCAGTGCTGGGTCCAGCTCTGGAGTCCTCAGCACAGGAGAGACAGGGACCTGTTGCAGCAGGGCCAGAGGAGGTCACAACAGTGATATGAGGGCTGGAACCCCTCTGCTGTGAGGCCAGGCTGAGAGAGTTGGGGTTGTTCAGCCTGCAGAAGAGAAAGCTCCAGGAAGACCTTGTGGCCTTTCAGTACTGAAAGGAGTCAATCAGAAAGATGGGGATTAACTTTTTAGCAGAGCCTGTTGTGACAGGACAAGGGGTGATGGTTTTAAACTAAAAGAGAGGAGATTTAGACAAGGTAGAAGGAATCAGGGTGGTGAGACCCTGGCCCAGGTTGCCCAGAAGTGGTCAATGCCCCATCCCTGTCAACATTCCAGGTGAGGTTGGTCAGGGCTCTGAGCAACCTGTTCTAGTTGCAGATGTCCCTGCTCCCTTTAGGGGGTTTGGACTAGATGACCTTGAAAGGTCCTTTCTAACTAAACCATTCTATGATTTTACTATTCTGTCAGAATGGAGATAGTATTATAAATCTCCAAGCCTTCGTACATGCCCTCCATCCTGTAACTGATGTCAGATGTGGCATCTCTCAATCAGATGTTCCTTACTCTTCCCCAAAAAAAAGCCAGCTATGGAGGAATCTGCTGCGGCTTCACCAAAGCATGTCTTATTTCCCAAACCTTCCTATGGTTACCTTCACACCCCTGAACACAGCAGGAAATGAAAAAAATCAACAACGTCCAAAAAGCTCTGGCATATCAGGGAAGAACAAGATGTCCTGTGACACCAAATTAGATCTGCAGCTGGAGCATCAGACGGGCTCAGACAAGTGTTTCTCCAGCAAAGAGTTCCCTCCTGTGAGCCTGGAAGGAGGAAAAGTGGTTTTCTTCTACCTACAGAGGGGATGAAACATCACTTTTTCTTGGAGGAGTGTGATGCTGTGGTTCAGGACTCTTCACCTCCTTCCCTCTGTTCCCACTCCTGCAGGAAACTGCATCATCTCCTTTGCTGTCCCGTGCCCAACCCCAAAATACCAAACTGCTGTCTCCTCTAAGACTTTACACTTCTGCATCGCCAGGTCTCCAGTCTGATATTTCCCTGCCAGAAAACAAAAATTTCCCTTATGGACCAATTTTTCCCTTCCATAAGCATATAATGAAATGCTTTTAGGATGTGGTGTGACATCTGCCTACGCCTGAAACTTCCTCCTGGTTTAAAGCATCAGTGCTGAGACAGGTCCTAATGGAGCAGCTTAAAAAGTGCTCACACGATGCTACTGTTATACGGGTCCAAAGGGTTTCAATGAGGGTTTTATAGGTGTGTTGATTTGAAATGAATGTGGCTGAAAGATACAATTGAGGAATGAGCACAGCAGAAATCCTAGACAAAGGGAGATGCTCAAAATAGCTTTGAGCATTCAAGGCTCAAAGCATGGGATAAGGAACTTTTAAAGCTGAAAACAACTTTCCCAATCCAAAATTGCATCTGTTTTCCCAGAAGCTGTCTCAAAATTCATATGAAATTTCCTTTGGTTGGCCTCTCTGTGACTTTTTTTTGACATTGCATGACCTTTAGCAGCCCAAGTGCTGTTAGCATGGTGGGAAAGATGGTCTTTCTGCTTTTCATTCCTCTCTTCACAGCTGCTTGGAGGTGGCTTGAAAAGGAAACCTTCCCCAGCCCAGCATCCCTGGTGGAAGCCTGTGTCATATTCAACTGGACAAGTCGAAGAAATATTCTGAAAATGTGCAAACTCCAATTCTTTTTGGAGGCATTTTGCTCAGCAAATGGATGCTAAGAAGCAAATTACTGGCTGATTTTAGCAGCAGCTGAAGTATTTCTGGAACCTCATAAGTTAGAAGAATATTTTCTCCCTGTGCCAGAAGAAAATATTTTTCCCTTGATCTTGCAAATGTCTGAACTACTTCTCCTGAAATTAAAAGGAGACATCCCTAGGCAGACACCCAACATGTAAATTTTCATCCCCAGTGTTTCTAGTCTGGCAAAGTCGCAAGAACCTGTGGTCACGACTTTATGTGCCTTGAAATACCTGCATCTGTCCCACTCCCCCTGCACATCCACACTGGAGCCTGTGGGAAAACACATCCTAAAGCTTTGCAATGGACCCAGTAACAAGGCAGCAAATAAAAATGCTCCCACGGGTTATATTTTCATCAGGATTTAAGATAATCACAGCTCTGAGGGACTTCTGATTTTGAAATGTGTGCCGTCAGCAGTACTGTAAGAAAAAGCATTTGGCAAACAGCTACCAGAACTGCTGCCTGCAGTCCTGCCTGTAGTGCTGCCTGTAATGCAATCCTGTGTCTCTTCTGCTGGGGCTGGGGACTGTCACTTTGAATCAGACTTTATATTTTGATTTTTTGTCTCCAATATTTTCCTGCAGGCAAGGTTTTCCTGATGGTGGGTCCAGCTTTTTGGTCTATTTCTACATCTCTTAGGAAAAGAGAGACTGTTGCTAGTGAGCTATTAGCTTTGCATGTCTTGGTAAAGATGAGCCTGGTATCTGTCTTGTACTTGCTTGTTATTTTGACAGCACATCTCCCTTTGCACCATTTGGCCCATGCACTCTTCCAGGGCTGGATCCAAGCAGTGGAAAATGGCCAGTTTGCAGGAAGAAGGGGATCAATTGCTGTCAGATGAGTATTTTGCCACCTTGGATCAAGAAGGGAAAAAAAAATCACACTAAGGCTACAGTTCAGTTTTGTTCACACTGCTGGGTAGACCTGGATGTCCTTGCCCTGATTGACTTGTGCTGTTGCAACATGCAGAAAACAAGTCCTGGGCATGGTGCAGACACATCAAAGCACTCATCCTTTGAGGACATGCTGAGAGACTTGTGGTTTTACAGTCTGGAGAAGAGAAGGCTCCAGGGAGACCTTAAGACCATTCAGTATTTAAAGGGGGGATATAAGAAAGATAGGGAAAGACTTCTAGCAGGGCCTGGTGTGACAGGAAAAGGGGTGATGGTTTTAAACTAAAGAAGGGGAGATTTAGATTAGATATTAGGAAGAAATTCTTTAATGTGAGGGTGATGAGACACTGGAACAGATTGCTCAGAGGTTGTGGATACCCCATTCCTGAAAATGTTCAAGTACAGGCTGGATGGGGCTTTGATCAACCTAAACTAGTGGAAGGCATCCCTGCTGATGTCAGAATGGCTGGAACTAGATAATCCTTAAATTCTCTTCCAATCCAAACTGGTCATGATTCTGTGATTCGATGATCCTTTTCCCAAACTTCTACAACTTGAGGACCTTGTGCCAGGAAGCCCATAGCATGTAGATGAGGTCCAGGTGATGCATCCATGATACACCTGCATGCTTGGGAGATCAGGATCTAAAATAAGACTGAGTGCAGATGATGAAAGTGGATGTAAAAATAAATGATAAGTGAGTTGGAAAGGGCACATTTACAGAAGAAGGAGAAATCTGGAGGCTGCAAAGACCAACCCTGTACCTGACTCTTTTCATGCTCCTCCATCGATCCAGGTGGAAACACCCTGCTGCACAAAAT
>JANHFX010024526.1:107122-179206 GCA_027560015.1 Chloroceryle amazona | reverse complement strand
ACAATTAAAATACATATACTATTTCCCCATGTTAAACCGATTCATGGAGTTATTACAAAACCTTATGAATTACATATTGCATCAGAAAATAAAAACCACAGGTCCCTTAGTGTTATTACCTAACAAAAGTATAGCATTGTTTCCCTGCTATATAAACTTAAGCTTTTGATTTTATACTGCCATTTGAGTTAAATAATTTTTAAAAATCATTTATTTCAAATGAAATGTCCCTATTAGAATGTAGAACAATGTCAGATGCTACAAATCCCAGCAAGTAAATATACACTATATATAATTTTACAACACAAAAGGTATAAATACAGCAAAAAGATTCAAGAAAAGCTCATTTAACACTTCCCCTTTACTTCTGTATACATTTGTAGCAACGATAGGGTGATCAAATCCAAGAAGTTATGCCTGTTGTCCTATTGTGTGCTCTTGCAAAGTCTGTCTCCAAATTCTTGGGAAGTAACATAGAACCTCCCTGGAAATTAAGGTGGTAATTTTTCAGAAAACCGAAGAAATCTGGCTTCAAAAACCCTGAAAAAATATGCTATAGAAGCAAATGTGGATTCTGTCTCTTAATGACTTCTGAAGCAAAAACCATTTCTTTCAAGGATAGTGCCTCTTTTCAGCATCAAGTTTTGAGCTTTCTCTTTGCCAGGGAAAAGTCCCACAGACTGCGTAACAGAGCAGAGAAGAAAAAACTTCCGTTTAATTTCTGCTTATGCAGCATAGTTCTGCACTTTACCATTCACACAAGGACATTTTTTTTGTCAGTAACATGCAAAAAACTCTATTTCTACATGTGAGCTTTACACAAATGTATAAAAATTCTGCTGAAAGTTAGCTCTTACTCAATTTGAATGGTTTAAATAATATATTATCTTTCTGACGTATCTGAATTAGAATTCTTTTCCAAGCCAAATCATGTCTTTTGGCAAAGGGTTTTTAATGTATGACAACACATTCATTTGCATATATTTCTTTTAGAATCATAGAATAATTTAGATTGGAAAAGACCTTCAAGATCAAGTCCAACTATTAACCCTATTCTACATGTCCATTGTTGAAGCATGTCTCTAAGCAGCATATCTACACAACTTTTAAACACAGGCAGGGAAGGTGATTCAACCACTCCCCCTGGGCAGCCTGTTCCTATGCTCGATAACCCTTTTGGTGAAAAAACTCTTCCGAATGTGCAACCTAAACCTCCCCTGGTGCATCTGGAGGCCATTTTTTTCTTGTTCTATTACTTGTTACTTGGGAGAAGAGACCAGCACCCACCTCTCTACAACCTCCTTTCAGGTAGTTTGAGAGAGTGATAAGGTCTCCCCTCAGCCTCCTTTTCTTCATACTAAATAGCTCCAGTTCCCTCAGACACTTCTCATAAAACTTGTTCTCTAGAACCTTTACCAGCTTAGTTGTCCTTGTCCAGATCCACTCCAGCACCTCAATGTCTTTTTTGTACTACGGTGTACGAAACTGAACAAAGTATTAAGGTGCAGCCTCACCAGTGCCACGTACAGGGGGACGTTCACTTCCCTAGTCCTGCTGGACACACCATTTCTGATACAAGCCAGGATGCCATCAGCCTCCTTGGCCACCTGGGCACACTGCTGGCTCATATGCAGCCAATTGTGAATCAGTACCCCCAGGTCCTTTTCTGCCACTTTTCCTCAATGCTGTAGCACTGGAAGGGTTTGTTGTGGCTTAAGTGCAGGACTCAGCACTTGGCCTTGTTAAACCTTACACATTGGCCTCAATCCATCCATCCATCCATCCATCCATCCATCCATCCATCCATCCATCCATCCACCCACCCACCCTATCCAGATCCCTCTGTAGGGAGTCCCTACCTTCAAGCAGATCAACACTCCCGCCCAACTTGGTGTTGTCTGCAAATTTACTGAGGATGCCCTAGATCTCATCAAGATCATTGATAAACATATTAAACAGAAGTGGTCCCAATACTGAGCCCTGAGGAACACCACTTGTGACTGGCCACCAAAACTCCATTCACCACCACTCTTTGGGCCCAGCCATCCAGCCAGTGTTTTACCCAGCAGAGCATATGCCCATCCAAGCCACAAGCAGCCATTTTTGTCACGAGAATGCTGTGAGAAAGTGTTGACACCTTTATTGAAGTCCAGGAAGACAACATCCACATCTAATATCTATTAAAAAATGTGACTGATATAAGGAATTAACACATGTTTTGTTTCAGATTTTTTTTTCATCTGGATTCACCTGTAAATGGCAGAGGCTGGATAAGATCCTGTGTCATAACTGACCCTCACTCTGCCTCGGTACAGCTCTACTGCTATATGATCTTTATCGCCTTTGTAGAGCAGGATCCCACTGTCTTCATCTGTGGCAATCTAGTTAAAAGAAAGAAACACTTAGAACTAAAATTCAATATTAAATCAAAGTATGTATTAAGTAACTCTCTGAATTTACTGTCATAGCCTATTACTTCACTATAAAATTCTTCCTTGAAGGACAATCTGACAGAATTCTTTTTTCCTATCAATAAGCCCATCTACTTCAATATGAGTATAGAGTTACTCCAGTGAACTTTCTATATTTTTAGCTCAAACTGTGAAAAGCTCTTTAAGTGAGCCAATGACAACTTTGGCTAATATTCCGTACCATGAAAGTCATTCACACTCTTCTCCACAAGCAACCTTACCTGTAGAGTGATATTGGTTTGGGGGCGTATCTTAGTTGAAGGGATTTGTAGATAGGATTCTTTGTTGACAAAGTTTATACTGATCAGCTTTTCACATTTCTCACCCTGGTAGCCTGATAAACACTGACAGATTGGTTCACTCTCTTTTATGATACATTGGGCTCCATTTTGACATTCGTAATTATCACAAGGGCTGGTGCGAGGTAGAACCATTGGTGGTGAAAACTCACAAAACAAGCCACTAAATACAAAGAGAAAAAATTAGTATTTCCAAAAAAAAAATCAACTTTGACAAAAGACAATACATGTTTTTATTGTCTTCAGATCTTTCTCACCTGTATCCTTCTGGGCAAATACATGTATATCCATTAACTGCATCAGTACACTGCGCTCCATTTTTACATTTGTTGTCCTGGCAGTCATCAAAGTCGATATCACAATGCTCACCTACATATCCAGGTGTGCAATCACATCTGTGAAACAGGAAAGCAAGTAGGATAGCACAGTACCTTTTAATAATACACTGTGCTTATGGAAGTTAAGGAACTACTGAATTGTTTAAAATTGAAGGGAAAATATGCATTACTGTGATTTTTTGTGCAAAGACTACATAGCTTAATCATGTCATTATAAGGGGAAGCTAAATATGTAATGAATGCAGGTTTGCTAGTTACACATGCTTACTCATCTGCCATTATATTGAAGAATTGTGGTTTACATTTAGAGAGCCCTCATGAATCATTTTGACAGTTCTTGGAATTTATGACTAACGCAGAATGTTACAGGATGTTGTAAGTGGCTGCAAACATAAAAATAATCAATATACTTAGTTGCTGAAACTGAGACAAATAATCCCAGTCTTGTATTATATTGATCGACTTTTTCTATGTCAACTAAACAGCTACAAATGGACCAATGGTCCATTTATACAGTTAAAAGGTTATGCATGTATTTTTTTTTTTCCCATTGAAGTTCCACCAGCCTTATTACTAGAAATAGTTCCATGGTTAGTGAACTAACTGAAGTCTCAAAATACATCCTTTGCCCACCTTGAGCCCCCACTGAACTAGAAACAGCATATCCTGAAGACAGAATGCAATGGGTTTTTGGTTTTTTTTTTTTTGGTTTGGTCCCCACTGTTTTTCATTGTTAATGCTAGTGGCATTTCTTCAGGGAATTCTCATATATTAGAGCACGTGAATGCACAGAACTCTGTGAAAAATGGATGGAGATTACAAATTCAGTCATCCACATGATTTTTTTTTTTTTAATTAGGATGTCAGTAATTGATTTAAGCAGATCTTGTGATTCCCTCCTTGGTATTGCTTCTTTCAATATCTAAAATTTGCTCTAAAGTTGCAAAACTGATTTTTAAATAGCTGTATAACTTCAAATTAAATACTTCAATCAGATATGTCTCAATTTTCATTCAACATTGACAAATATGAAAAGTGAAAAAAAAAGCAAAGCACACTATTAGTGAGATACATTCTTGAAGTTACTGCATGTGCTATTTTCTGATTTAGAATCTCAGAAAGCAATGTAAAAAGATAAATGAACTAGGCAGTAAAGTGTAAGATGCCAAAATAGGTTTACTGAAGCAGCATGACGAAAATAAACATGACTATTGAAATCCAACAAGTTTTCTATTTTGCAGTTGAAAACTATCAATTTAATTTCATGGTCATCTGAATATTTAATCTATTGGAATATTTTTGCCAAATTTTAAATAAAATATAATTTTGTAAGTAGTAGGAAGGATAATAAATAATCTGATTTTAGCACAAGAGCATACTGTGCACAAAACAGATGCTTATGATAATTGAAAGCTGCAGGTTTCTTGTATTTATTAACCTGAAGCCTATTAAAAACACTTTAAATTGTGCATACTAATTAATTATAAGGATATGGTGTAATTAAAGATTAGATTTCCCAAGGGTGAACTTCTTTAGTTTATACCTTCCAGTGTGTCCTCCTAATAATCTTTTTCACAATTACTTCTTCAAAAACAGTATAATTATTCCACTTCAATTAAATGCAATTATTTTCCTACTGTCCAAGCTACTGAAATGGTTTTGTACAGACTGCCACAGACTTAACCACTGTACTCTGCATTTTTATTTAAAATTTGACTGGAATTAGAACTGTTAAGGATCAGCAAATTTAGTAAAACATATTGAAGATAATAATACACAAAAATAATGGCCTATTCTGCCATAATGCTTGATAATAACAGAAATTGGTATTTTGAAAATAGAAGTTGTTTTCACTAAAACAAAAGGAAAAGAAGCTAACCAGGAAAAAAAATTAAAATATTGTCACAGTCCAACTGAGTCTAAGTTTTTAGACTTACTTGTATCCTTTGGGTGTCAAGATACACTTTGAGTCATGTTGGCAAGGATTCAGGTTTTGAGCACAGAAATCTAGTTTCTCCTCACAGAGCTCACCTGAAATATAATTTACATTGTCAATTCAGTGAAAATATCACAGTGACCTGAAAATAGCTGTTTCTAAAAGTAACTGCTACAATTTTTGTAACACTGAAAAATGCATACTTCATGATGGTACAATAAATACCCTTATCATAAATACTAATGAATGAATATGAATACATAAATAATAACAATAAATGCTAATATTCTGAGAACTCCTTTATATTAAAAAAATACTTCAATGTCAATCAGCTATCCATGGATATAAATGACAATTTTGTGAAAAAAAAAAATAAAATTCATTTACAATATTTATCTAGCTCTGCTGTAGAAGAAAACATTAGTGGTTGAATCTCTTTTCACTAGGACAAACAAGTCATCAATATGCTTTTATTTTACACATTTCTATTCACATAACACAAAAACCCAAATTTTCACTAGAAGTAATCTATTACATGAAACAACCCTGTTAATATCACAATTTCAGTTATCCCAAAATGCCTCCAATTTTTGCATTTGTTAATGTACCATAAGTACCTAAAATCTGTTCTGTGAAAAAGAAAAACTATGTATGTTAAATACCTACCCTTCCCTGCTGCCAGAAGCAGTAGCTCTAATTTCTAACATGACTGTATAATCTATAAAATATGTTAATATGGCAAGAAAACCCAGGTATATAAATAAACAATGTCATGTTCCTTGACATCAGAGGATACCATCAATAGTTCATTCACAAAGTTTATCACTGTTTTGTAAGATAGATATGCTTATTCCAGCATCTAGATGAAGTATATATGCATAATCAACAGCTATAAACCTGTTCAGCCTGTGCTGACTTCAGGGACTCACAGGTCTATCAGGCCCTAGAACTACGGAAGGAGTAGAGATTCCCCTTGTCATTTGTCGGGTAATAAAACATGAGCTAGTGAGCAAAGAGAACTAGAACAGTACACCAAAATGAGGAATAGAAGAGCAGAAGGTAGCAATGGATACGCAGATATTTTCACTGCTCAAGCTGAAGTTTCCTTCAAAGAGGCACAATATTTGGTATACCTCAATTTTTCTTATCTGAGTATGGCAACGGCCTGCAGTGTAGTTAGCTAAACAGTGTCTGCTGGAGGGCAGCCTGAGATGAATATAGCATATAATGGCTTCACCTCTTTCCTGTAACTGTTAATACAGTACTGAGGATGAGGACAGCACCACTGTGAATATGGTATGGGGAAAGAAAGACCATTTAGAGAAAATTTGGGTAGTCAGGAACAGGTAGATTAGAGGAAGGGGGAAAGGTATAGGATAATAACAGAATGAGATCTTTGAGAGACTATATGACGATTCCTTCCAGAATACATATGCATGTATAGGTATGTGTATCAGTTCATCAGCTACTACTGTCATTAAGCAGTAAGGTTTCTGAAATTTTACACTGCTTTTTGCCAATTACCCAGCACCACACAAAAGCCATCTTCTTGCTTACAGGGGCTTCTCTGGAATTATAGAAGTACAGATCATAATAAACTGAAAGCAACAGTAGATGGTTGAAGGTCTATTTATATATATATAATTTATTTTTTTTTACAGGCTTAACAGAGCCTCCGTTGAAATTTGTCCTTTCTGCAGCAAGCATGCTTACATATGAGTGTTTAAAACTGCATACTGTGAATATGAGTACTAACTACCCAAGACATGAGATATTATTTCCAGCACTTACCTCTTAGGACATGTATAATTTATATCAAACAATTAACAAATGAACAAAAATTTCAAGGCGTTGAGGAACAGTCGGCATTAAAGCAAGGATAGAAAAAAGGGCAAAACTGAACCAGAGCCAAAGATGGATATGCTTGGTAAAAACACATCTGAAACATATATGCTAAGTGTGATAAGACATAGGGCCTCTACATCTTCAGAAATGAGAGAAGCTAAAACCAGCTACACAAGTACTGGGCAGACATCTGAAAGATCCAAACTGGTTCTACATTTAAAGATTTAAAAATAAAAATAACAGTTGACAGCACTTTACAAATTTTCAAGTAGGGCATTTTCCCTAAAAAAAACCCCAACAAACAAGCAAACAAATAAAAAGAAAATGCCCTTCAAGCACAAGCTACTTAACAGTCCTCAGGAAAGCTGTCAGTAACAATGTGACTTCGTTAATATATGGAGGAAACTGAATGAAGATAAAATGCAGGCCACTGAAGTTGACTAAAGGATTTTAATTCTATCCTCAAAGCTTCTTCAAACTCTCAATGGTCTTACTAGTCTGGATATGTGCAACTGTTATGACTAGGTCAGTGCACAAAGAGTCCTGAAATACCAGGCATTCTTTGCAACCCACAATATATCAAACAAATACCAGATCCCTTTCTCTTCATACATATATGAGGAAGTAATACTTCACATAGCATTTAATCAGTTTGCAGAACTTGTTGTGATAGTTGAAATCCATTTAAAGACCAGCAATGTTTAGGAAGGGATATAAATATGGGGCAGAGAATACAGATTTTCAGGAACATGGAGCAGAATAAGCAAAAATCACTGTTTTTTTAACCTAGTTTGTACACACTCCTATGGCTTAGAAATGTGTATCTCTGCCTACATACATGTTTATATATGCATAAATATATACACAAATATCTTATGCCATGTATTCTATAGTAAATTACACGCAGAACTGCAAAATATATGACATTTCAATTGCAAATAATAAAAATATATCTGTTCAGTACTTACAAAACTTTGACAAAAACACCTCTAAACATTCCCAAGATTATTAATTCTAATAGTATATCAGAGACTTTCTGAAAGTGACATATTGAGCCTATCTTTCAAGCAGGGATGGAGGTTTGCTATCTCTAGACAGATTCACAGTAAGAGTTCAGTAGAAAACCCTCAAAATGCCTAGAAAAAGCCAAATTAGGACTGGCATAATAAAAGCAAGCAGCCTCATCATTGCTGTCTTGCATTACCAAACTGGCATAATTTTTGCTACAGGTTAGTAATTGGGCCACGGCGTAGATTATTATTGGCTCAAACTTCTGAAATTTCTTATGTGACAAATAACTTTATTGCCTTTCCATTTTAAAATTTCTCTTCCCCCCCTTCATTCCCACCATGTACTTACAAAATACATGTTTTCTTAGTTGGAATACATTGCATGTTCATGGTCATAGGGTGATGGCCTACAATGAAGGCTGAATCACCTCATGAAAAGTTCATGGGCACTTTAAGTCTTAAATCCCAAGTCTCCGCTGTGAAACCTGCAGAGAGCCTGAGGGTCAAACTGGAAGTTTGACTTTGGAGCAGACCTACAGTTTTGAAAAATACCCATTTCAAATCATAAGACAAATGTTACACTACCAGGCCTCCTACTGCAGCCAAATAGCTTGCAAATCATCAGGTATTTTTGAGCTTATGATCAGACTTTGATCTGAGTACTCTGTAAGAAAAGTGCACAGATTACAAAAGAAGAGGAAACGATTATTCAAAAACTAGCTTGTCTTTAAAAGACAGGACTTTTTGTACTGTGAAAGCATAAAAGGAAGGAAGGTTTTCCCTTGCATTTGCAGATTGTATGCACTGTGAAAATCATATCCCCGGAGGGACATTTCAGTTAAACAGTCTGTTAGCCACTAGCCTAGGAAAGGACATAGGAAACATAGCATTCCACATAGTGAAACTCTAACACAAAAAACCTTATGAACAAAATAGCCTTTTTTACATAATGTACAAACTTTCATTATAAAAAAAATAAAAAGTAGTATTCATGACAGACTTGCACACGGGATCAGTAAAAAGAAACAATGAAAAATTCAAGATGGAATCAAAAATACATACAAGAGATACTGAATTTCTGAATGAAAATATAAATGCAAGAAGAACAAACAAAAGTAACCCAAGTATGAGGTCTTCACTTATACTGTTAACAGATGCATGTTCTAAATGGAACATTCCCATAACCAAAATGTAACTGTTTGCAAAAAAAGTTAACAGAAAAGGCAAGTAAAAATGCATGATAGAATCTCAACCACTAAAGAACATGGTAAAGCAACATCTCTTTTAGCATACTGAATAATCAAGGTGTATTTTGAGCATTTAGCTGAGATGAGGTGAAGGTGAGAAAGTAATTTTGTTAAAGTAAGAAGTTAATGAAGAAAGGGAAACATTAATTGAAGGACATAACAGATTTTAAAAGTTAGGTTCCTTGACTTTACTGAAAGGAAATCTTAAAGAGTTTCCTGATTTGGGAAAAATAATACAGTGTTTTAAAAAAAACATTATTTCAAAATAATGAAAAAAGATTGTGAAACAAATGTGTCAATCCAAGGAAGCTTGACGCCAACATGTGCACATTCTTTCATTCACTTAATAATATTGTAACTGAGGCTTCTGTAAGAGCTTGGCTAAGTAATTATGTTTTTTAAAGATGGGAATATTTCTGTATGTAGGAAAATAAGCAACAGACTAGTTTGCTTAAAAATAAGTAGTGGATAAAGTGTCAAAGATCCTATGAAAAGCTTCCAAGGTTTAATTAGAACCAGCAATAACTTTTTTTCATAAGACATTTTGTTTAATTAATCTAAGGAGTCTGGATTCTGCTATGGAGTAGCACTGAAACTAGCAGAACTTTCTCATGGTTGGTGCTGTCCAAATGAATGCAATCCTCCAAGGTCAAGAATGGAATATTTACTGAGATTTTGAAGCTAGATAACAAATGATGATGCAGACTTAAACAGCCAAACAACACTATTAAATACTGATGATTAATTGGGTGTAACACTTGATTAACTGACCAAAATTATAGATTTTCTAGATTCACTGGTCAGATTGTGTTTCCTCTGTGTACATTAGTTCATTATTATTATTTGATGAGATTTTAAGTCACAGAAAATCTTAATCATAGAATATTAGGTTGTAAGGGTCCTCAAGGATCATCTGGTCTAAACTATCTTGACAGAGCACAGTCTGGACAAAATAGCCCAGCACTCTGTTAAGCAAAATCTTAAATGTCCAATGCTGTAGAACCCACCACTTCCCTGGGGACATTATTCCAATGGTTGATTGTTCGAATTGTGAAAGGCTTTCCTCTTCTGTCCAGTTGCAATCTCCACAGGAGTAACTTGTACCCATCAACCCTCATCTTTTCCATGTGACTCTTTGTAAAAAGGAATTCTCCATCTTGTTTGCAGACATCCTTTAAATACTGGAACATGATGGTAAGGTCTCCCCTAAGCCGCCTTCTCTCAAGACTGAACAGACCCTTAACTCTGGATTTTCCAATAAATAAATACATGTAGTGCAATAAATAATTAGGAACAACACAATGAGGTAAAAAAGGATTTACATTATTCTTATTTTGAATAATTGGGCAATAAAAATACAGTCAAAGAAAGCAATGTCAGCCACTACATTTCTGAATGAAGAGGAGAATTCTTACAAAAATGGACATGGGCTTCTGAATATAATAGCACAATGCTAATTATAGGCAAGCTTACTGAAGAACCAAGCTTAAAATAACTAGCTTATTAGCAAAGCTGAGTATGATACTAGAATCAAAACTAGAGACAGAATGCAGAAGAAAGAATGGTCAGTTTTAATTACCAAAATCAGGTTTTTGCTAGAAGACTTATTTGCTTGTCCAAAGGCAAAATAACAAATATATATTACAGACTGACTGGTAATTGCTAGAATAGCAGGATTTTATGCATGTATATATATGCCCACTTCAGCTTCTGAGCTTGGTTGTAATATATTGTGTGTCAACTTTTGTAGTGTTTATGTTTTATCAATTAGGTATTATTATCTGAGTCTTTGATTGGAGGTCTCAGTTTAATTACTTCTGACTCAAATAGCCAATGGACTGTAGGAGTGGTTGGAAAATGTCAGTGCCTTTTAGCAAATGCTATACAGAAAAAATGGTGCATTTTTATGAACTCTGAGATTGAGGAACAGTAGACAACTATTTAAAGTCTTGAGATCATTATTCACAAAAGACCAATAAAAATATTTGCTATATGAGGAACAATGTTGCTTAAAATTAAAACCAGTTCACAGGCACAGTAGGACACAGTTTACAACCACATTTCTGAACATTTTGTTGGAATTTAATTTTAAAGTCAAAATCTAGATCAAATTCATTGCTAGACTGTTCCTATCTTTCACCATTAACTCTGTTCATCTATCCACCTCACTTGTGGATCTCAGCAAAGGATGTGGCTTATTTAGTTTAATTTTTCTAGTTGTTTTACATATGCTGTTTGGCAACAACAAAGAAATATTAACTTTAAATAAAGCTTTAAGACAATAAAGGAAAACAAAAGGATGAAGCATAGACCAGAATTGGCAATGGTAGTGATCAAACTAGTAGCAGGTAGCTCAGCTTACCACGGATGTCATGTATATTCCCGTTTATTAAAAATGCAGTAAAATTACTCTAATACTCAAGCTTTTAATATACACTAGTCATTTGAAGTATATTAAGCTGGATGAAACACAACATTTTAAGAGTGATGAAAAGCAAGAGTAGCAAAGGTATCTCTTTATTCTAAGAAACTGTAATGCATATGAGTAGTTCTTCCAAGAATGAGGATTATGACCCTGATTTAATGAAATGATTAAACTTTTTATCAAGTTTGATATACCATGATTTCCATCTGGTTATTTGCATGCTTAATTTTAGGCAGATACTCATTTGATTACCTTTATTGTAGTAGCAAGAAGGCCATGTAATGAAGTTTTGAAGCATAAAAATACTATGCGTGTCTAGGGCTTGCCTAAACTCACATTATTACTTAAAATGATCATTTTTTTCTTTTTCTTACTACTGTCACTATGTCTGGCATGATAAAACTCATGGATCCTTAAAGCAATTTACAGACCATTAATAACTTATCACACACACATCTGCTTAATTTTGATGCTGAACTTCGTTCACATCCACTGGGTATTTAATAATTTGTGAGGAATTTGTTCTTGATATAATCAGTGATTTTAATATGTTATAGTTCATGTGTATAATACATTTACAATGACTACAGTTCTCTTTAGATTTCATTCCCTTTCTACCTTTAATCACATTTAAAGACATTTAAACTGTCAGAAAGACTAATTTCACACAGGTAATAACAGCTGTCTCAACTTGATAGAGAGACGAGTCTCTTCATAGTAGTATCTTCCCTTAACATTCCATTTAAAAAAACCTATTTTTCATGAACATAGAAATTAAGTTTTTCTTTGAATTTCTAAAAGTAAATCCTAAAATTCTGTAATTCTGTCAATACTGGAGATAAGTGACAAAGCAAAATTTTATCCATGAATCACAGAAGTCAAACATTCTTTTAATCTGCTTGGTTTTGTTTTGTTTTTCTTAATTAAAAACAAGAATAAAAACTCAACCTTTTTATGTGTTTATATTAAGCTTGCACTTAAATTAAGCTTGTTCTTCTAGGGACAAGTAGCAGTTTCATACTGGGATAGTAACAAAACAATGCAGAAAAAATAACTCAGGAAGTGACAAGGGGAAAGAAAAACAAGATGCTATCTTTGCTGCTCAGATATGTAATAATAAAATGCAAATATAACAACATGTCTAAATGGAATACAGATTTAAGTATGGACCACCTGTGGTTGGACTCACTTTCTGGAAAATTCTTGTCCTTTCTGGTTTTAAGTTGTAAGAATTATTCATCAGATATCTAAATACATGAGCATAGATAGTGTAATCGCAGCCTTGGTCAATGTGTTATTTCATGGATAATGAACATGTTTTTCTTATCAGTGAAATAATATATTTGCGTAATACACTGCACAATATATCTATCAAATTAAATTAATGGTAAATACACTATGAGATTATTCATTTGCTTTTAAAACTAAATTTGTAACATCATAAATATGTCATCACTCATTTTGTTAGCTCTCAGACTGTACAGATGCTTGGATTGTACAGAAGATGGTTTATCTCTGTTAGTGAGACAGGTGTTAGGCAGAAGCTTTAAAAAAATTAAAAACCAGAAACACCCAAAATTAGTGTCATAAAATCTCTGCTCTATTACCTTTCTTGTACCTTAGCCTCAGCTTAATGTGGACATTTCAGTTTCTTTAGATATTGACAACAAAAAAAGGCCACAAAAATAATAAGAAGATTGCAATTTTATACTCCATCATATTTTCTAGATTATCTAATCCATCATAGTTTAGATAATCTAATCAAGAAATAAAAACAAACAGTGCTATAAAACAGAATACATTAGAAAGGAACCAAGATATGTCTTCAAAGCGCTGAGAATAAAAATGTCAGAAGATCACCAAGTAAAGTTTGTTAAACCTATCAGTAGCCTCACAAATTTTTAATACATCTGAAAAACGACAATGAAGATAGTATTAAAACACTCCTGCCCAGCGATCTGCATTGTCAACAACATTCTTTTGACATGCATCCACAGCAAGAGCTAAGTGCCTAATTTGAAGATTTGCAGTGAGCTTTCTAAATTATATCTATATACGATTTATTTGATCATTTGCAAGAACTGAAATCCATGCACCTTTAAGAAAAGGCAGTGAGAAACCAAAGTAAGTGAAAATAGGCTTAAAAGACAACTGACCTTTTTCCACTTCATTCAGATTAGCAGCTTGCAGTGACAAAGACAGAAGAGACAAGAGACTTTTTACATTGTAATACAACAGCATAGCACATTAAGCTAATGCACAACTATAGCAGCAGAGAGGTTGATATAGCAAAATGAAGCAAGCTTCAGAGTCTCACCTACAGCAGAGCAAAACAAACAGAAAAAGAAGTACATGCCACTTGTGGCATAAGAAAGGTTTACTTCTAGATCAATTAGATCTGTGACTGATGATAATGAGCAAGAGAAATGATCATCTGTAATCTACAGAATGTACATAAAATGACCTGAAGTTTACTAGACTGAGGTTAAAATAAAGGAGATGATAATGTTAACAGAGTAGTGAGGGTAAAGAGTGCAGGACATAGTGAGGTATTTATTTACATAGCGAGTTTTATTTAAGGTTTCATCAGAAGCCCTGAGTGTCCACTGATGACACTGGCTTACTGTTATTTCACTGTTATAGTCTGTGATCTTAAGAAAGCTCATAGTATAGTGCAAATACCATTCTTTGTCTTTCCACCTGTAATTGTGAATGTAATCATAAACCAGGCAGACAAAATGTATTCCTGACTTTTAAGCAACAACATAATAGGCTTTTCTTAATTGTTTTTAAATGAACACTGTGTACTTGAGAAGAGTCAATTTTCAAGGGATTGTTAGAAAAGTCATAAAGTAATTGGTTTTGCATTGCAACATTCTTTAAATCTTTTTTTTGAGCATTTGTATGTATTTTCAGAGCTAATTCTAACAGGCCCCCAATATGAAAGTAAAACTTTAAAACTTTCTTACACTGTGCTACTGAAATGTAAAACATATTTGCAGATAACCATTCACCCAGAAAAATATTCTGGGCTGGTGCACTTCCACATTCAGTACATATATGCTGTGACATCTTGAACACATACAATTAAAAGTATTGCCAACAGAACTGAAAGACAATGGGACAAGCCTATGATGGTATTTTCCTGGTACATATACTGTCCTACTCTTCAGCAATTTACAGGTCAGGGAGTTCCTGAGATAGAGATAAGTATCTCTGTATTTAAAAATCTTTTTACCTATTGAGTGTATAGCTTGTTTTCCTGATAGTTAACCTACTTTTGCCCATCTAGTACATGAATTAATTTAGTGAAAGATACCTTTGCTAAAAAAAGGTATTAGCAATTTGTGTATCTGACTTTAACCTGTTAGAACAGATACCAAAATCAAAATCTTTGCCAAGTTCCTCATGAAAATTACTGTATACATACTGGACAGGGATTCTGTTATTCACCTTTCAAATCACGCTATAGGCCAGGGAGTAACAATATCCTATAAATAATTTGATACCTCACACACACTTGAGGCAACTCTAAGATACTTCATATTCTGAACACTAATATTTCTAGATCCCGATGTGTTCAGACCGCTGTCAGTCTAATTCTTAACACTGAAGATTAATTATTATGCAAGATCAAGGATGACAGACATAAAGACCCCTTAACTAGCAAAATGTTTTATATTTCCTCTGCACAATTAATCTCAAAAATGGATTAGGATCTCACACATCGTGTCCTGTCCTCATATGTTTTGTAGGACTGATAGCATGTTGTAGAATTCTGTACTGTATCCTGTGGAATAAAAAACCTGAGCTTTTGCTACAATGTTTGCTAAACTTATTTATAAAATGAGTTGTGGCTCTGGTACTGTAGGTTTAATACAATGTGTCTTTGGTTTTGGTAAGGTGTTGAAAACAATCTGATGAGATAGTGGAAATTCTCAATATTTTTGAAAGAGATGAACTTACTGGTTACAAGCAGATTGTTTAGAATTATTTTAGAGCTGGAGAGAAGATTCTCACCTGCTCACATGAACTACTGAATTCAGTAGCAATGAGAAGTAGGCGTTTCACCTGTAAAAGTGAATCTCTTTTCTGAAAGAATTAGCAAACAAAAATATTTGCCATGTAAACTCATAGTATTTTCCTTTTATAATTATGCACAATTCTGAATGAAATAAAAAAAATACACTTTCTTGTATTTTGACTAAAGAAGCACAACTGCAATAGAAACAGCAGAAATGTTTCTACACTCCTTTTCACTCTAACCATATTGATTTTTAGAGAAATGCTACAATTCTGTTTCAATTGTAAATGTGAAATGTACATTTCAATTACAGTATTACAGAAATCAACAGGCACACTTATTCAAAATTTTAGGCTAGAAGATATAAACAAGCCTTTGTGTTCACTCCATAGGAATTTAATGCAAAACAGTCCTTCCCTTGAATTCAGCAAGGTATCAACTCTAGCAGTTAGATGCACCTAGAGCAATGTCAAAAATGAAGAAATGAACAACACAGGTAAAAACTCCTGCAAAGCTGCAGAGAAGGAATACATCCATAAATGAACTGTCTTCTATCTAATATATGCATGAAACCTCTTAGCCACTTAACAGGATTACTGGACTGATGTGACTGCTTTGTCTTCTTTCAGCCTATGCAGCATAAATCTGATCCCATTTCTAAAGGAGATAGCAATTGATCCTGGGCAAGCTGAAGCTTGACTTGCATATACCTGAAATATTAGTTATAGAAGAAATAGCAATCACCTGTCTCTACTTATCAATGCTGTTACTTCTTAATTGTTTCTGAGGTTTGAATTGTCAATTGCTTTTAGGTATTAAGGTAGCAGTACTTGGCAAAACAGTATTTTGTCTAGGCAGAACATTGTTCTTCCAGATGTGGACCATCTACTTACTATTAAATACCTTATTCTGCCTACTTTTAACCTGTATTTCTGTAAGTATTGTAGTCTGTATGGGGAGTTTCCACCACTTACCCAGCATAAGTACTGGGTGAATACATACATTAGGTTATGAAATTGTATTTCTTATACTCATATTTTATCATCTTCTCTCACTGTGGATTTTCAAGATTTAAACACTGACTTTAAACTGAATAACCTAAGCCATTTGAGCAATCCAATAGTAGAAATGCCTTGGAGTAAAAAAAAAGTTAGTTGTGCTTTCAATAAAATAAATGAATTCAGGAGTTCACCTCTTTTCCCAGTTTTCCAGAGCTCAAAATTGACTGATTGAATGAAATAAAGATCCAGAATGACTGAGTAGACTTAATTCCCAAGTTATGTCGGATTTTACATTTCTTTTCATGAATTTCAAATCATAGTTTTGTGAATTTAAGCTCTGTGTTCTCCTATTGGTCAAATAGCTCACATAAAATAGATATGTGTAGTTTGAGAAATTATAAAACAGATCAATGTAGACAATAGATGACACTTCTCCATGTTGCTGTTTTAACTATTCTCCACTCTTGGAGAGATGACAACAAGAAAGCAAGCAAGAGAACCTCTGTCTAAAAGAGAGGGAAATGCTTTGGCCTGGCTGTCAGCTGATAAAAACCAGTAACTAGATATACTCTAATGAATTGTGGGTTCATTTTATTTTTTTTTTCTGGTGCTAAACCAGAAAGCATCATCCTCTGTGTTTCTGCATTAATTGTTCTAGCAGAATACACAACAGCATCCAGAGGTGCCAAAATCAGTTCCTGCTGGCACAGATAGATTCTTTTCTGCCCTGTTAGTAATATGAGGTTTACAGGATAAAAGTAGAATATTTTGCAGATTTCTACAGCTATAAAGATTCTTCGCTGTGGTGTCTGGGTTAGTTAAACAGTAGACAGAGGCACATTTTCAATGATCTTTTAAATATCGAAGTGTTGCAGTTTCAAAACTAACAAAAAAAATAATGAGTGTGTATTAAGCCTACTTTTGACTACAAACCATATAGGAGAAAAATATGGAGGAAAACCTGTCTTTAGGTAAATTTTTAGAGAAACTACTAATTCACACACAAACTGAAATATATTACTGTTGAGCTAGGAATTCTTGAATTACCTGCATTTTCTCTTATACTCCTACCTGTATATTCAGGTGGACAAAGGCAAGTATAATTATTAATTCCATCCACGCAAGTAGAATTATTTTCACAGTCATTGTCTTCACAGTCATCAACATTTACTTCACAGTTTTCACCTTCAAATCCATCTGCACAAGTGCACCTGTAATACAGGAAACAAAAATAACCATGGATATTTTAGCTGAGGAGATGAGACAAGAAATTCTGTAATTAATATGTGCAATAATTCATAATCATTATCCCATAAAGAAAAGTGGTTGATATAATGTAAAAAACCCATATAACTAATATTACCAAAATAGTTTTCGTGTTTTAAATTAGAGAAAAATGCTTCTAAATTAATGCCTTTAGTTGAAAGGAGCTTCTTAAATTACATCACTATACATTCCCTTTCAAAAGTGTGCTACCTTTATAAGATTGAATTATATTTCTTACAGAAAATGATCCTTTTGGTTTTTTTAAAGTTAAACAGAAAAGACCTTGGAATCAGTGATTAGTATGTTAATAGTAGTATTCCACTGTCATTTGGTTAAATGCACCAATATAAAACTCTGTTAAACGTTCCATACACAATACATGCATTAATATAAAAAAACAAAGTCTGTATAAACTCTTCAAAGCAATATTTTTTTTTGCTTTTGTCTATACAAAACAAATATATCAAAACAGATAGTAAATGTAAAAGATCACTTAAACATGACATTTTCATGTAATACGCACTATCTGTAATTTCTGCACCTTTCATTACGAGGTTATTTTAATTTCCAAAACATGGAGTGTTTAAACAAATAAATGAAAAATGACAAATTCTGAGACATGACTTTATTTCTTTAAAATCTAGAGGCATAGTATTAAGATGTATATCCTTAATTTTTAATAGAAAACTATTTAATCTTTGGGCAGAATTTGAATTAATAAGTAAGAATAATGTCATAATGAATTGCAGGATAATGAATTTTATCTTTTTGAAGTGTCATTTCTAACAAGCTTGAGGTGTAGATTATTAAATGACTAATAATTTTACTTAAGAATGCTAAAGAACTGTATTTCATAATTCATGAAGTACATCTGGAGTAATTGTACTGTGTGATTAAATAACTCAAGATTAAAAATGCTCACAGCATGTTTATCTGCTGGCATGGTGAGTTTCAAATGAATCATTAATTTTCTGTTTCACTGGGATTTACATTTTATCATTTACATGCTGTCTGTTGAAGTAATACACACAACAACAGATGAATTGTGAGATTTTTTTCAGCAGGGATCTAGCTAGCTATTAATTAGCATAATGGAGTCAATATTATGTTGTCTTGACCTGATATGCCTCAAGTAATCACAATCATTTGTTACTGTTTTTTAACAGTTTTAAAGCTTTAGAAGCTTTCCAAGGACAGCAACATGTTCTTAAAACTTCAGAAGTACTGAACATCTGCATTTACCAGCAAACATAGAGAACCCAAAGATTAACACCAAAATATTTCAGCATATAAAATCAGTAGTTTTCCACCCTGTTATTACAATTAAAAGCAACCTACCAGAAACCATCTTTTTCTCCTTCTTTCAAATGGCAGGTTCCACCATGGTGGCATGGGTTACTTATGCAAGCATGAATGGGAATATCACAGTCTTGACCCTATGCAGAGAATAACAATTATAATTTCAGAAGAATATAGAGACAATGGTGAGTGGATGGTAGTGAAATAAAGGTTGTTAGAGAGAAGCTTACATTTCAACAAGCTTTCTCCTTCTCTTTCAGTACCTACCTTGAAACCATATGGGCAAGTACATCTATAGAAGTCAACTGGATCATTGTTGCAGGTTCCATCATTTTTACATGGATTTGATAAACAGGGGTTACACTTAGCAAGGATATTAACATCCACTGGCCCTTAAAAATAAAAATTGGATAGTCAAAACCAAATTTATATTTGACAAGATATACCTGCCATACTGCTTTAAATTGTAAAATGAAATCTATTTTCTAGACTTTATGATGCTTCTATATGAATGGAATGCTAGACTGTCTGCAATTTTTTTATCCAACCAAATAAATGTTGGGTTGGATTTTTGGTTTAATGATTTTTTTTTTTAAAAAAAAAAAAGGAAGCTGACCTTGAAATGATTCCCATATCCTCATTCTCTGAAAATTGTACAGTGCTGATCTATGATAATTACCTTTCCTTTTTATTAACAAAACAAAGAATCGAATTTCAGTTTGTCTTTTTCTTTAGTGGATAAAAGTTGCCTATGAGAAAAAGGGCTATCACAATTTGCAATCCTTTCCTTGATGGTGTTACTGAGGACATTATTTTTTTAATTTGAATTTATTTTTTGATTTTCAGTATGATAGAGATGGCAAAATGAACCTTTAAAATTACCTGTAAATTGGTCAAAAATCTGTGAACTGTAATGTAAATTGTGTTGTACAAGCTATCTCACCAAAAATAGCTCTACATTGCACCTTGCTCCCTTACGCAGTCAGCCACAGTTCTATGGATTATTACATAAGTTGAGCTAACAAATGATGCAAACTGTACCATGAATCTATGGGCAAATGAGGGCTGCAATCCATGCTCGCAGTCTTGTTTCTTATATTAATGATTGTAATGACAGAATTCAGAAATGGAAATTGACAGTATCTTAAGTTTCAGAAACCAGGCTTAGAGCTTTTGCCTTCATAAATCTTATCCATGTTATATAAACATCTTTAGAACTTTATTTTTCTGTTGTTTTACAATTTTGATAGAGACTTTTCGTAGTGATTTTTTGAGTTGGGAACCATCAATTTGTAAACAACTAAAATCACGCATTATTTATTAAAAAGTAAAAATTAGATGTGTATAAATGACTTATTTTCAAAATTTTTGTGACAGAAAAGTTTGATTACTATAAGAGAAAAAGTGTGACTTGGCCAAATACTTATTAAAAGAATGAGCTTGATTTCAGATTTCACCTTCAGTTACCCACAGGTGATTTGTACATTTTAAGGAATAACCAGTTATTTCTTCTGACTAGACACGAAACTCAAACTCCCAAGACCTACTGGTGGAACTGCCTGATTGCTCCATGAAGATTTTACTCAAAATGAGCCAACTGTGAAGTTTTCCAATGGGGCACTTTTACTGAGATATGGGGCTTTGGTTTTTTTATGAAACTTAAATTGCTTAACTTTACTTATTTTTCCTTGCAAAATTGATCTCAGATAAGTCATTGTAAAGGAGCTGGCATGGAAGGAAGCCTGTGATTATAAGGATTCATTAAAGGGTGTTAGACAAGGAGAGGCTGACTTTTTTAGTTTGTTGTGTTTTTTGGAGGGGTAGGGGGTTTGGTTGTTTTTTTTGTGGGTCGTTTCTTTTTCTTAGATCTTCTGCTGCTAGTATCCTTCTGTGTCACAGCTTGCGAGCAACTTCAAAGGGATGACCACAGCAATCTGCACTAAGATGCATATATACCACTGTATCTGATTTTGTGCTGTAAGAATTTATTTCAAACTATTATATATGTAGTAGACAATAAAAAATAACATTTTGATTTACCATTCTTCAGTTTTAAGATCAAAACATGGAAATGTTTCAGACATTTTTACTGAAGCCTAATGTAAAGGCAGCTCTGGAACCTATTTTCTTTTGCACTATACCATTCCTTTTCTCTTTCTGCTTGCATGTATTACAAGAGTTGTATTTGAAAAAGAATTGGGTTCATAACCCATTGTTTAACTTTTCATATTGTAGACATATATGTTCTTGAATAAGACCTAAATCTAGAAAAAAAACTTGAAGGAGAAAATAAGCAGTATTCTTTTGCAAAGGGTGAAAACCTAACTGTTTTTTATTGACATAGGGACACATGTGTAGCTATCTAACATTTTTCAAGAAAAACGTGACATATATCCTCTCAAAACCAGCTTCAAGAGAAACCTTTGCTAAGAAAAACTTTAATCTCTGACATTTTTATGACTCCCATTCTCTCTTGCATATGGCCTCAAAATCTGTATCTACACCGATTCACTTATACTAAAGCTGGTAATGAAATCACTGATTTTAGCATGAGGCAGTGGAAACAATCATTTCAGTTAGATAATTTTCAGACCTCAGATCCAGACTTTTAAAGTAACAGAACTGTTCGTACAATGTGTTAAATGATATATCATGAAGAGTCAGATGGTAAATTCATCAAAGGGGAAAACAAACAGTAAACATGCGTGCCTTAGGAAAGAAGTTTGCATGAGGTACACAAAAGGAAGGTCAGAAGGTCTGTTCTTAATCACATCACCCATTCCAGATCTACTTATAACCTTACCTGGTATCAGAAAACCACAAGGCCCTGGAATCTCTAGAAGCAGGGCATGAATGGTAAAGGGGTAAAAGATCAAGAATCTGTTAGAGGCCATATAAAAAATAAAATTTAAAAAAAAAGCAAAAAAAAATACCCATAAATGTAGAAAAACAACTGAAAGAAGAAAATACTAAGGGATGATTCCTGGAGTAAAAGAATTCATAAAATTAGAGCAAGGTACAGTGATTTTATGGAGCTTTACAAATGAGATGAGACTTCAAAATGCTCATTTTCACTGGAAAATATTCATTATGTAAGTAAAATTCAAGTACCCATTTCACTTTCAATTGAATCCATAGATACTGATAAGCAGGAGTTACACACTACTCTCTTCCTGTAAATATATACACAAAAGCAGACCATCAACAGATACTCTGAAAACAGTCCTCTCACTCATAGCCTCACATTTTGGTTCTAATAGGAATATAGCATCTTCCCAATTTCTATTCAGCAGTTCATTTTTAAGCAAAAGATAAAATTACTTATCTTTGAGTAACAGACACATAATGTCTTACAGGGCCATCATGTCATTGAAAAGCTGCTGATTTGCAATCTGTAATTATGAGCATCTTCATAGGGCAGTGGCAGGAAAATTATTTTCGCTCAAAGGTATCCATAATACCAGATCTCCACTCTTGGAAGTGAAACAAATACAGTTCTTACCCTGCATAATAATATAAAGGATATTTTCTGATGGGCAAGAGGGAGTAAGATACACTTTCTGGATTGTCTGACAGAAACATAACAATGATTGTAGGCAGGGGTGATACAGTTTTAGAACTGACAGAGCTGGAAAATAACTGAACAGGTCCTTCAAGTCCATGCAAATATTCTTTCACTTATATCCCTACAACACTGTGTAATAAAAGCATATCTGAAATTATGTTCAGTGGATGCTTGTAGAGAAAACGATCAGATTGGTCAGTAAATGTCCTATCTAAAATCAGACTAAGAGACTTGGCAACAGATGAGTGTCATATGCAATGAACACTGGCATGACCTCAGAGATGTATTGTTGAAAAATTGAAAGAATGACTTGGAGGGAGAGAAAATTCATTAGCATCACAAGCAACAAAATGAGCTCCAGTGTTTTTTGATTTAAAAAAAAAAGTTTTTTTCACAGCTTACGGAGAGAAGATTAAATAGGACGAATGTGCAGTAAAAAACAACTTTGGATGAGACAAACTCGGACAAAGTCCCATTGCTTTTCTAAGGAAGAAATTACAAAGGGATTAATTCACCTTTGAAGATGTATTAACAGATTAATAAATCAAAATAGCTTGAAGATTACCTAAACTGTGAAAATAAGCTAGTTCTAAAAGACTAAGACCATATATATCTGATGCCTTAGAAAGAACTATAAACTTAGTAATGGCTTACAAGTATAAGCAAACAGAAATTTTGTTGGGGTTTTGCTATTTTTATTGGTGGTGGTGGTTTGTTTTTAATTTATTTATTTATTTATTCGTAATTGGGGATTTCAATGTTTCCAAATCAGGACCACGGAAAATGAAGCTACAGCAGAAGCATTCTGCATTTAAAGGTTCAGAAAAAGAACCTAGGAATTAAAGACAACAATATAAGTTGTGATATAAATGCCAGTAACCTTGGTACCAGCATGGAGACAAATACTCTTGGTCCAAAACCTGAGAAATCTCCCCATGTAAAAATATTTTAGTACAAGACATCTATAGCGGCAGTCACATCCTGTTATGGTTTTGGTTTGGTTGTGGGTTTTTTTATGATTTCTTCTGAAATCTCAGACTGCAAGGATTATGCAGTTAACATGTTTCTAACATTATAACTTCTTATTGTAAACAGTCTGAAGGAAAACTATGTTCTTGTAAGCTGGAGCACAGGAGGTTCCACTTTAACATGAGGAGGAACTTTACTGTAAGGGTCAGAGAGCACTGGAAGAGGTTCCCCAGAGAGGTTGTGGAGTCTCATTCTCTGGAGATTTTCAAAACTTGCCCACGTGCGTCCCTCTGTGACCTGTGCTAGATTGTATGATCCTGCTCTGGCAGGGGGGTTGGACTCAAAGATCTCCAAGGTCCCTTCCAACCCCTGACATCCCGTGTGTGATCCTGTGTGAGTTCTTTGGCTAAGGAAGTGTAGTTGTTTAAACTGTAGTTAAAGACGGAGACAGTACCGAGTATGTATGTACAACCATGTACTGAGGAAGACTGTACTGCAAGTCCAAAGACCTTTTTTCTCCATCTATTTGAAAAGAAATAGGCATTTAAAACAGATACAGTTCCTGAATGGAACAAGTGGCTACATCCCTAATTATGAGGAGGAATGATGACAAGGCTGAGTGAAGATGCAATAATAATAAATGTATTTAGAGCAAACAGGAAACTTATTTCACATTTCAAGTGTTTGTAAAAATTCAAAATTGACGCTTCAAAAAGAAAAATCTACAACAGTACCTTGGCAAGTAAATTTTTTAGAAGGAGTTGTGAGAAGGAGTTTATCTGCCATTTCGCCAGGACCAGCACAGCGTGCGATACCAGGTTCTTTGTATTCTGATTTTACCCAGTCAGAGAGCCACTGCATGTTACAATCACAATAAAGAGGATTTGCTCCAATAGCTCTATGGAAAACAAAGAAACAAAAAGGCAATAAAGTTTTAAATGGTTGCTTTTCAAAAGAGAAGCCAGAAAACAGGTTGGAAGAAAAACCTTCAAACAACAAACCTGCCTTCCCTCCACCAAATTGACTGTAAGATCATTAAGTATTGGGATTTGGGGTATAAATCAAGAAGTGATAATTTTAGCAGTAAACTTGGTCCAGAAAACTAGCTATTCTTAGCTGCGTTATGTGTGAGCTTTGGAAAGCTAATACGAACTAGATATTTCACCATTACTTTGTAGTGGTAAATATCAGCTGCACCAGCAGAATGAAAATGATACTTGGAAATTTACTTAGCAAGAATAAAGTATTTCTTCTGAAGTAGCTGGGGAAACCCCAGAGAGTTCCACCCTGTTATTTTTCCTTTCCAATTTATGGCTCCTAGGCTGGTACGAACCATGAGTTTCTAAGATTCCCAATTTGATGTAATTATTTCCTCTCTGAAGCTCTCCAACTGAATTCACAGCTATGTGCAGACTTCTGCAAGAGGCCTCTGCTGCATAAGTATATAAAACTACACTATCCTAGCCTTGTGGTAGTTACCTAAGAATTGCCTCACTATGAAAGCAAATTAATTTATTTAAATAAATCTGACTATTTTTTAACTAAATAATGGTTTAGCTAGAGATTTTCAGAATTCATTTTCTGTAAAGACTTTTAAAGTGTCCATTTTCCCTGCTAGAAAATATAAATACTTTTAAAACTCTGAGAACAATGATATGTTATGCAGTCAATTTGGCAGACAGAAGCATTGTGCTATTTTATAAAGATGAACTTATATGTCTTTTAAGAAATACAATAATCATAGAGCTTTCAACAGATAATTTTGACATGAACACAGTGTGAAATGGCAGTATTAGGACATCCCCCTTCTTCAGATGTTTCACTACTTATTTTTTCAGATTGTTCCACAACTTTGGATCAGTGAGTCTTCTTGAGATACAAGAAAAACCTCTGGCAATGAAAGGCAGTAGAAACCACCTCTGCTAAAATACTATTTTCTGCCATATGGAGCAGGAAGCCTTCTCAATCATTGCTACATACTTGCAGCTGAACATGAGAAAATATATGTACAATTTTAGTCAGGCTTAACTCAGAGCAATAAAAACAATCACACCTAACAATGAGGAAATTCCCATGCAAGAAGAAACACCTAGAACTTGTGTACTCCATATTTGCAAAAGTGAATGTCAGCCTGAACTGACATAACACAATTGCTTTGCTAAAATCAGAATGTTTGCAAGGATAGCTGCTAGCAATTAAGAAAAAAAAAATATAACAGTAACAACAGTTATGTCTATGTAGCTTTTACTGGTATTTCATGTAGATAGGCTATTTTAATAGTAGCATTTTAATGAATTATCAATGACTTAAAGCTTAATCAGTACCATAAATATTTTGAAAAATTGAAAATAAAATGTACATGTCCAATAATGAAGTAGAAACAGATAATTAATTTTTTAACTGCAGCTGTTCAGATACGGAAACCCCAGATATATCTGAAGGCACTAGTCAATTTACTCCTCAATTGTAAACACAGATTTAATAACTATCCATAAACACAACAATGTTTACAGATAGGTAACTTACTCTAATCCAGGTTTCTACTGAAAATTATGTTCTGAAATCAGACAAAATATATTTAATGCCAACTTAAAAGACACCAACAGAGAATCATAGAATAATTTAGAGTATTCTGGAGGTCATCTAATCTCACCTACTACACAAAGCAGGAATGACTTTGAAGTCAAAGCAGCGCTGCTCAAGGCTGTGTCCAGCTGAGCACTGAAAAACTCCAGAGATGGAGATTCTTCTGTGTCTTTGGGCAACCTGTTCTAAAGCTGAACCACCCTCACAGTGGAGAATTTTTCATTATGTTCAGTAAAACTTCCCATGTGGCAGCTTGTGATTGTTGACTCTTTATTTCTCACTGTGCACCTCTGAGGAAAAAATCCACCTCCATCATTGCTGTAATCCCTTAGAGGTTTAAAGATCATTAGTCCCTCCTTGGCATCTCTTTCTCCAGGCTAATAATCCCAGACTCTTTAGCTTCTCCTCATATCTCATACAATCCAGTGACCTCCTCACCTTGCTTTTGTCTATCCTGGATTTGCTCTGGTTCATACACATCTGCTTTGTACCGGAGAAACTGAACACATATTCCAGATGTGGCCTTAGGAGAGCCAAGCAAAAGAGAGTGATCACTATCCTCAATCACCTGGCTGCTTGCTTTCTAATTGAGCTCAGACTGTCTTTAGCCTTCGCTGCCATAAGGGCACATGGCAGACATGTTCAATTTGCTGCACACCAGGAAGCACAGGATTTTTCTGCTGAGCTGGTAGCTCTCTGGCCAGTCCCCAGCCTGTGCTGATGCATAAGCTTGTTCCAGAGCAGGCCTTTGTTCAACTATGTGAAATTTGCTAAAGGTGACATAAAAAATACAGTTACCATCTCAATACTCACAGGTGTGATAATGCTGAAAGATCATTAAAAGCTCCTTCAGGAACAACAGAAATATCATTGCCATGTAAAGACCTTAAAAAGAAAATAAAGAGAATAATATTTATGCATAAAAATCAGCAGGTTAACTCTGCAGATTTTGTCTTCCATAAACAGTCTGCAGCTTTCCACATTTTTACTTCCACTTCCTCTGTATTCCAGCTGTTAGTTAATTTTTTGGGGCTTTTTTTGTTTGGTTGGGTTTTTTTAAGCTCTATCTGTCAGCCTACTAGTAATTCTATTTTTTCATCCTGAATTTTCGTAAGAAACTTTAATAATCTGATTCTTTTAAAACTGGAAGAATAAAAGTTGGTAAAAGAAGGCACACTTCTGCGAAGTACTTATTGGATTTAGGGATAGCAGAAGAGATATTATTTCTGACTTTTCCAGCAATTCCCTGAAATTCCCATACATTTTTTTTAATCTTTCATGGATTCATGGAAAATACAGGAGTTGACTGTTTCTTAATGCAAGTATTATGGTTGTTGCCCTAATTTGACAGTAAAGTTAAATACCTGAAGACCTCACTGAGCTTCAATACCTGGACATAAGCCAGAAAATAAATACAGACAAGATTACAAAAAAGTGTATGTTTATAAATACAATGTTGTCCAGGGTCACATAGTTTCTTGTGCAACATTTTCAGAGTATACTTCCCTCAGAACTGAGCCATTTAGATTTTTAATGTTGTGTAGTTATCACTCCCCAAATGCTTGACAGGTTTTAAAATCTAGTCACTTTCTATAGATTTGCTATCTGCAGTACAAAAATAAAAATTCTATAAAAGAATAATGGTTAAAAAAATAATACTTACAACAACCTAAGTGATTTTAACCCATCAAAAGTCCGTGCAGGAATACACCTCAGGCGGTTGTAACTAAGAATTCTGAAAATATATTAAATACTGTCAGGAAGTATATCAGCCATTCAATACACAGTGTAGAACATAACCAAAATCAGGTTTTGCACACATAGCTAGTTAGGAAACAAGTTATTTTACAGCCTCCACAACAAGCAAGCTTTAATATCAAATAAATGCCCTTTCTTTCCAAGACAAATAAAACCCCACCATAATGCTTCCAAAGAGTCACTGTTACATGTTTAAACTTACAAGGTGAGCAGCTGAGTCATGTTGCTGAAGCTCTGATTAGAAAGAGTGCTGATTCTGTTGTTACTTAAATCTCTATAAAAAATAAATTCAGAAATTCAGATCTTAAAATGACTGCCCCAGTCCTGAAACACTGTAAGTTAAACTGACAGACATTACTTATATTAGTAGAAGTAGTATCATCACTGGTATTAATATTTAAAGCAGCACCTATTTTTATTTTCACATGCCATATACAAGCCCAGCAAGTGTTTAGCTTGATCAATGAAAAGCATTTTCATTTCAACACAGACAAAAAAGTAGCACAATGCATTCTTATAAAACAGCAATGTCCATCATGCTACTGAGTTAATAATGCAATCCGATATGAACCCAAGTATGGAAATGAAAGCGATGTTTTAAATTGAAAATTGTTGTAGTGTCCCTAATGACACCTAAGTAAATATCATCTAATACTCTACTTAACACTTATATGCTGAAGACATCAAAGCCCAGAGCTATTATTATAAACACTATCTAAGAATTATAAAGAAAGCTTTAACATACTTCTTGCTGTTCAATATTCCAATGAATAAAACCTTAAGCATAAATGTGATGGAAACTGGAGCGGTAGCTTCAAAGCAGCTTTGAAGAAGTTGTATTGAATACTGATTGTTCTTTATTCCCATACTGTGCTTTGGTTTTCATTTTATGTTGACTATTTCACTATTGTTTACTGTATTCTATAGTGAAATACATCATTTGGTTCCAGGACCTTGTTATTTTAACTAAAGAGTACTGCTGAATAGCTATGCAATATACATATTTCTCCACTTGAAATTTCATGAAAGTGTGTAGGACAACTGACTCACAATACTGAACATATTAGTCAAGTGTAACAGAACAATCTATTTAAAAGAAAAAGTTAGAAATAAAGAACTTTCCTTGTTAATCTGGAACTCAGGAGACTTTTAATTCCTTGCTTGGCCACAGAAGAACTATGCATAATGCTTTGGCTTTCAAATCACAGCTGAGGAACATTCTCAACTTCAAAACAGAAGTATGAGAATATGTTCAGAAATGATTAAATACTCTGCCCAACAGGTCTGATAAACAGAGACTCTTAATACTCATCTTATTTGCATTTTATTTGCTGTTCATCTATAATTTATTGTACTGCATTTGTCTTCTAAATAGTTTGTGTGTATTTTCTGATTAGGAGATGGCTGTGTCTGTCAAAAACAGGCTTTGAGTACCTAATTCTCTGTGACTCTGACACTAATTAACCTCATCTCTGATATATATCCAGTCTCCACTGATACTGTTACTGCACACAGTCTAATCTGTACACTTGCTTCTTCTACTGAGGTTCCAAAGTTCATATTTTCTGTATGCTGCAAGTTAGATCTTGTATAACTTCCCTAAACAATCCAGAAAGGTTTTCTATAGGTGCTATGCAGTATACATATGAGAAGATTGCAAGGGTTTTTTATTTAATTTATTTGCAACATACAAAAATTTTGGAAACATGTTTTTTTCTAAATTTGAGAACGTGACCACTTTTGTCTAGCATGAGGTAAATGAAGGAGATCAAGTTCTTGCTTTTGAATGACAAACCATTTTCCATTTTTGCAGCAAAGCTCTAAACCCAATCAAAAATAAATTTAAGGGATTTATTACTCCTCTCCACTTTTTATTCTGATTATAATGAAATCACAAACTGCTTTCAGAATGTCACACAGTTCAACCTCAGCTGGTATAAATTTTTATAGTCCTAACAAAGGCCATGGAATTACAGCCATTTAGAGCCACAGTCTTCCTGTTTCTCTCACTGCACTCTTAAAAGGTACAGAAATCATATTCAAATCATTCATGAAGTAGAAGTAATAAATTTTAGAGCACTTAGTGATTTCCCTCAAATCACAGAGTCAGCAGTAGAGCTGAGAGTAAGGTGTTCTAGACAAGCTCTCTTCTTGGGTCATTTAAAGCATATATTATGGGAGAAACAGAAAGGGTTACATTCAAGTGCTACAATAGCTGTATGTGCTACTCCTATGTAAAACATACCATGGAATGAAGCATATCACACAATGTTTCATGCAAATGAAATAATTTTAGTGCCTTTATGGAGCTGCATTAACAAAATGCTGTACTACCCTAACACCCTAAGTGCCCTAACTTTGTAAGATTTTACATCTCTTTTCAGGTTAACTATAATTTTTGCCTATTTGCTTTGTGATGTAATCACTGGAATGAAATACTTCTGTTTATGAATTGTGACTGAATATATTATGCGTAGGATGTGCTTATAAAATATGGTTGAGTACTATATTTGTTAAAATATACTTTATTTTTTTTCCTTATAACCCAGGTATTCCAGTAGACAATATTGCTCCAAAACTACTTACATGAGCGTTAAATGCTTGTAATTGGAAAGCTCTTTTGGAACAAGGGTAAACTGATTTCCATCCAAATAACTAACAGAAAAATAAAACACAGAGCATTAGGTTTTTAATTAAAACAGTAGCATCTTCATCTACTAATTTTAGCATCCAACAGTAAAATTAATAGCAAATGAATACCTAGTACTTTTGTTTTATAAGAAACTTTGCTTACAAATTCAGAGTTTGAGAGACATAACTGAGGACCTGTAGCCTAAGATCCAAAAGCTATTGTATCAGATATTATGAATATTACAAAGTAGCAATAACAACAAACTCTTACATAGTACTTTCTATTATTTCATAAAAACTCCGTCTTTATTATTTCCATTTCATACACGCCTACAGGTGAGAAGTAAATCTGACTTCTGCAAGTCATAATAACTGGATTTCAAACCACCGTAAATAGAAACAGACCCTGACATTGCGGAGGTAGTCCTTTACAGTAGAAACAACTCTTGCAGCAACTTAATTTGTCATGCCATCAGTCCAGGTCACTTTCCCTAATATCACAGAATTACAAAATGTTTGGGGTTGGAAGAGACCCTGAAAGATCATCTAGTCCAACCCCCCTGCCAGAGCAGGATCATCTAGATTAGGTCACACAGGAATGCATCCAGGTGGCTTTTAGATGTCTCCAGGAAAGGAGACTCCACAACCTCCCTGGGCAGCCTGTTCCAGTGCTCTGTCACCCTCCCTATAAAAAAGTTTCTTGTTCTGTTTACGTGGAACCTCCTGTGTTTCAGCTTGTACTCACTGCCCCTTGTCCTATCACTGGACATCACTGAGAAGAGCCTGGCTCCATCCTCCTGACACTCACCTTTTACATATTTATAAACATTAATGTGGTCACCCCTCAGTCTCCTTCCAGCTAAAGAGACCCAGCTCCCTCAAGCTTTCTTCATAAGAAGAAACTCCCATAATCATCTTTGTGGCTCTGTGCTGGCCTCTTTCAAGCAGTTCCCTGTCCTTCTTGAACTGAGAGTCCTAGAACTGGACACAATATTCCAGATGCAGTCTCACCAGGGCAGAGTAGAGGGGGAGGAGAACCTCTCTCAACCTACTAACCACACCCCTTCTAATACACCCCAAGATGCCACTGTCCTTCTTGGCCACAAGGGCACATTGCTGGCTCACAGTCATCCTGATGACCCCAGGTCCCTTTCCCCTACGCTGCTTTCCAACAGGTCAGTCCCCAACCTAAGTGGTAAAATATATAAAAAAACACATTGACTGCCCCATGCAGTGCCTCACTTAGATGTGTCTGCTGTCTTGACTACCCTATGTTCTCCTACAAATGGACCTTGAGCTTGTTTGAAGGTACTGTCAGGGGAGTGCAGCTACCATAAACCCTTGACTGGTGCACCACTATTGGAGAAGGTTGTCCTCTTTGATCCAGCGCACAGCTCTGTAGGGATGCACGTGGAATGGTGAGGGAGGAAGGGGACACCTGCCCAGCCAGCCAGATCAGCTTAATCAACTGATGATCAATGGGGTGACAGATGTCGCAACCATATGACGCTCACATCCATTTCTCCCTGGGTATTTCATAATGTATCAGGCATGCCATACTACAAGCGTGTTCCTAGAGTATGTTAGTAATCAATTACCCTTCACTAGAAAAGTGAGTTGGATATTTTCCCCCTCTGTAGGTTTACAGCTTATGTATTACATTACTTGCTCTTCTTTCATGTGCATAATTCTCACTAACAGACTTGTCCGTCCTTACAGTTAACAGGTACAGAGCCATCAAACTGTATCAGCACCTGAGTGACAGGTAAAGGAAAGTAACAAGCCTTGCCTAAAAAGCTTCCAGTGTGCAGCCAGTCATTTCAAAGTGCAAGTGGAGGGGCTCTTCATGTAATCAGAGCAAGCAGTTTAAAGATGGTAAGAAGTGCTGAATGTACCTGATTCTCTGAAATGGAGGAGACAGTGACAGGAACATTAAAGGTCTTTAGTTTCTCAACTGGGGCAAATGACTTGCTGCTGGTGGTATTATGCCGGTATTACTAGTGTCTCCTGGCACCCAAGTAATAACTACCCCCTCATTATGCCTATACAAAGAGGTATTTCAGCCATCTAAATACTTGGGAGAAAATGTGAATTAAGAGGAATCTCTGACAGAGACTTATTTAAATTATTTTTGACCTTAATGGCTTTTAAGTATGTTGCAGCATCCCTGGAATCTTCTGTTGACTAAACGGATGGTCTGAAAACATAGTTAATGAAATAGCTGTGTACCTCTAATCAAAAAGTTGTTTTGTTTGTCTGTTTGGCTGGTTTGTTTTTTCCCCTTAGACCATGCCTTCCTTAGGGCTGCCTGCCAAACCTAAAATATATGTCTCAACATGTTTTATGGTTACACTATGTTAATGGAATTACATAAATGGTGGTGAATGGGCTCATACACTTAACTATTAAAAAAGAAACCAACATTTAAACTTTTTGAAGGAGTAAGTATTCTACAAAAAATATTTTTTCAAGTGGATATATTGATTTAGCTTCATTAGAACTGAAGTACTACAAGTATCCACTTGGCTGATCAAAAGTCCTCCTTGTTGAAATGAAGCAACCATTAAGCTATTTTATAAAACACTTGAAAAGTACACCTTAGGAGGGTTATGCATAGCCATGAACAAGAAGAATCAATCAGTATGCAACTGCTAACAGGAAGCACCTCCATTATCCTTTTGAAAAATATGCTGAATTGCATGCTTAGAAACTAATTAAAGCATGTAAAATTGTACACAAATGAGTTTTTAGTCACAGTTGGAGTTCCACTTGCAATTCCAAAAGTATCTCTCTTTAGCTGCTTAATTTTACACTGCATTGATATCCTTTGTCAAACTGTATTTATTAGGCCAGACTATATTTAATGAAGTCATCTTCTAGATATAAAAAAACCCCAAACCCAGCACCAAAGCCTAATGAAGTTACAGGCTTATACAGCTGTGTGCTAATTTGAGTTCTTAATAATTCCTCTTTATTAATAACTAAAGCCTTTTGGATGCTATTAAGCACCAAAGTAGTGTTGGACATTTCAGAACATTCTATGTAATACCACATGGTGAAACAATAAAACTGTTCTAGTGATTTAAGTTACACAATTATGATGTCTTCTCTAAAAAGCACTACATTAATCAGTCATTACGAAGCATTACTTTTCCTATGAATCACTTCCCATTTTTAACATAAAGCCAACTTTTTTCTTGTCAATAATTTCTGTCTGCTTCTTTCTATATTGTGACCTATCTGATCAAGATTCAAACCGGATGAATAATCCAATATTTAGGTTTATATTTTCCCCTTCATAATGCATAAAAATTGACTCAACTAGTCCTATGACTAGGTTATTCAGTTATTTTAAACCAATACATGATGTAGCAAGCTCTTTTTCATATCAGTTAATGTCCACCTGCATATTCAAACTATAAATTTTCATAAAATGCAATCTTAAACATTTTTCTCATATAACAATGTTATCATTACGAGAATAATAAAATATCCAATTGTATACGATTGCCTACATGAAAATTAAGACTTTCTTTTAAAAATACTCTTTCGAAATATCAGAAACCCATGTTTAGTATGAAACTATGCAAGCACATTAATAAATTTTCTTTTTGCTTTTTCATGTAACCAAACTTCTTAATTCCTTCTTTACCAGTGGCCATAGATTAATCACATCCACTGTTGCCCATAATTTAACCCACTGTAACATGATAGCCATGGTCAGTTATATGATGGTTCAGTGTTGGGGATATAAATTCCAAGAGTGATTACAATTTTATATACATATATTTTAAAGTTTTTCAGTAACAGGCAGTTCTTAGAGTCTTTTGGGATTTACAGAGGATTGCTGATTCAAACTTAACCTCAAATTTCTCAAGATACACTGCAAATCTTTATAAAGTGGTGTATTGATAAAGTTCAACTGATCTACTAAATCCAATTCTTCATTTCCTTCTCTGCTCATTCTTGAATCTGACAAGATATGAGACCACCTGTCAATCTGACACTGATTTTCATAAAAGGGAAAAAAGTGTGTCACTTACAGTTCAGTCACATCTTTTGGGATGCCTTTAGGCAAAACTTTTAGGCCTTTGTTGCTGCATCGAACTACAGTGTCTAGACAAGTACATTCAGCAGGACAGCGGGACAGTGGAGAGCAGCTATTGTCATCATTTCCTGTTAATAAAAACAAACAGATGCTAAGCTTGCTATACAAATGTCACTTCAGAATTTGCAATAACATCCCACCTGGAATTCCTATAAGAAAACATGATATTTCTACATTGTAGTATCTCTAGGTAGGGAAAACATTGTCTTCTCTAAAAACCATTGCTCCAAGAATTTACATTTCAAGTGACATTTTGTTTATTACAATGGTGTTTTACTAGGTAAATATGTTATTACTTGGACAAAAAGATAAATATTAAAGAAAAAAAAAAACTTAAAAGGAAAGATAAAGCAAAACAGATGATGATTTTAAAAATAAAAAATATTAAACAGTCTCTTTAAAGAAAAGTTACAGCCTTGAAAACTGAAAAATTAATAATGCAATAAATGGAAGCATGAAGTGCAAGATAGCAGCCTTTGTTGTTTGTTTGTGTTTGTTTGTTTTTGTTTGTTTGTTTTTTATTAAGCACTGAAGAAGTCACAAACTAAGCAAAATAGCATGCTATTTGATCAAGTAAACCGAAAGAGTGCTTGATTCAAGCACCAGCATTTGAAAAATAACATAATCTGAACTACAACACTTGTTCAATTAATGTAATTTTTATATGCTCTCTAAATTATGATTTACAGTACTGAACATAGGCAAGAAAAGCTTTTGAAAGCATATATACAGTAGTTGTGTGTTTGCTGATCATTCAAAAATGGATGGAAGATTTTTAAACTGATGTAGGAACGAAGAGTACGAAGCACAGATGAAGTTATTTAAAGCACAATACTTTGGGATCTATGGAATCATGCAGCTTTACACAGGAAAGCTGAAATTGTAAAATGTGCATATATTAATTTTTCTTACCATCATCGCACGTAAAATCCTGAATTGCCACGTCCTGGATGGGAATCTCCTTGAGGAAGTAGGGTTTTTGGCAGCGAGGGTTCCCTGTCACAATGCGTTTCTTCCTTAGCCAGTCTCCAAGCCACGCAAGATGGCAGTTGCAGTTGAAGGGATTGGCCAAGAGGTTTCTGAGAACCACAAGAAAGTTTATTTCAGATGACATAATTTTTTCATCCTAAGTATTTTATTTCTATTTTCAGAAAGCTAAGCTTAAATCTGTTCTTTAAACCATTCTATGTACAAGCCGTAGGTGAAGGCTGTAATTTAGGCTCTGTGTGGTGAATCTTGATATAACTCATTTAGAAATAATTTAAAACTGCCAAAGACCTGACTCGTTGTCAAGCCACTCTGTACTGATAATGCAATAATTTCATACAGAGA
This sequence comes from Chloroceryle amazona, assembly GCA_027560015.1. NCBI lineage: Eukaryota > Metazoa > Chordata > Aves > Coraciiformes > Cerylidae > Chloroceryle > Chloroceryle amazona. The sequence continues at coordinate 143,096 of JANHFX010024526.1, read as the reverse complement.
TGATGGCTGATTACTTTACATTATTAGCTTTAACCTGACAACAGCTATTCCATTAATTTGTCATCTCAAGATTTCCATCTTTTATTTGCTCCAGAGAATAAGTTTCCTATCTGAAGTGACAGCTAAGTTGATTACATGCCAGTTATAAAAATGAATTTACTTCTAGAAGTCTCAGTACTTTTGGCATTTCCTTACTTCAGCACAAACCTATTGACAATTCCATTATTTATAAACATGTCATCCTTAATATGCACAAATTAGTCACTTGGTGCAAACTGTCACTTTTTAAGTAAAAAGAGGATTAAGTACTTTCCTGAATAATGCTAGCTACAAAAAGCATTTCTTCAGTAAAATGAGTGGCAGCTTCACTCACCATTCTCCCTTTCCTTAAATTACATTGCATTTTAATAGGGATGCTTCTGTTTTTTTTTAGAACATGAGCCTGAAGCTTCATCAGAAAACATGTATGAAGTAAGAACCTCAGTAGGCCAAGGAAATTTAAGACAGTAATTGGACAGCACAGAGCAGAAAGACAAACAACATGGCGATGTGACCAATGGGATTATGTGATGCCTACCCAAAATACGTCTTTCTACACTGGCTCAGAGCAGCGGGCTTCTGCGAGTTGGGCAAGCAGAATGCTCTTCCTGCCTTCCCAGGCTTTTCTGGAAACCAACCTAATGCTGCATCAAAGGGCACCATGAAAACATACTCCTGATGCATCCAAGATGGCCCAGAAAACAAACTTCCTCAAAAATCCCTGTATGAACTCTCTCTCTCTCTTTATCTCATCGCATGAAATTATACAGTAAACCATTAACAGAAATGTTCCCAAAACTTGAGAGGTTTAAGCTGGGTAACTTAAAATATGAACATGACTTACAAAGTAGAGAGTGAATGCAGCGTATCGAATGAGCCGGGTGCCACTGTGGTGATCTGGTTATCATACAGCGAGAGCAGGCGGACTGAGCTCAGGCCCGTGAAGCTGTCGTTTCCCACACAGCTCACACGGTTGCTCCTCAGCATCCTGAGGAAGGAAGGATCAGCATTTCTTAGCTTAGCCCTCGCAGGGGACAGCGCTGAAATGGTGGTCCAAGTAGGGGCTGAGTGGTTTGACTCCAAAGGGACTGCTATCAGTGAAAGAACCACAAGTGCAGTGACCCCCGTGACACTTGTTATCTCACTGAAGGGACTGAGTGCAGTGTGTGTGAAGAGGACTGGAATACAGAAAGGTGGGCAGGTAGGTTTCACAGAGGCAAGGGGTGTTTCCCCTAATCATTTGTGGGGTTTTTTTGTTGTTTGTTTGTTTTGTTTTTCTTCTTTCAACATCAGAATTCGTAATTTAAAATTTGTTAACTGACAATAAATTAAATTGATTTAAATTTACCAAATGAGAGATACAGAGCAGCCCCCTTATTATGTTTCCAAGTCTAATGACTCCTGAACAGCTCTTACATGGAGCAGAATGTTGTAGCAAATTGCCTATCCCTGAGACCCCTTCGACTTGATTTTTCTTAGGATAAATTCTAGAAGCCACTTCTGCTACATTCTCAAGCACTTCAATTAAATGAAAGCAGGCCACTCTTGACTCCTTCTCAGTTTGACTCTAAGATTTAGTAAAAATTTCAGAATACCAAGCAAGAAACACCTGTTCTAAACCCTCTCTTATTTCTAGGAAAAAAAAGGGGCTTTGAAGCTTGCTATTCTCCTATCAGCTATTCTCCTATCAGTCAATAAATGAGTATTTTTTCCACATGCTCTTGTATAAGAATAGCTGCTTCTAACAATTTTAGCAGCTCTAAAAGCAAAGTTAGAAAGTATAGGCCCGATTTATTAAAAATACCTAATCATATGGACAGTTGAAGCCCAACAGATCATTGAATCTTGGCTCTGCTTTGTTGATCAGGAGGACAGGCTCTCTGAAGAAGGCAAAGAAGCTGTCGATTCTATAAACAATTTTTATTTTTTTTTTGAGTGGAGAGTTGAACTGCATTTGTGGAAAGAATGAAATGAATTCAGGCTACAGTGCTTTTACTTCTGTCTTCACTGTTGAAATGACATTAAAATTACTTAGGAGAGAATCATTTCCCACATTGCAATATCCACCAGAATAATTTTTTCCTCTAGCAAAATTCCAAGTAATGGTTGATCTGAATTGAATCAGACTCCATTATATAGAATGCATAAATCCCATGCAAAATTCTGTGACTTCAAAGCAGATGATTATTTCCATTTCTGTTTCTGCAGTTGGATGTTTACCCATTCTCAACTGCTTCATCATCTTAGAGGACTCAATTCTGTAACTACCATGAAAATTTTCAGCTACATTACATCCATAATTAGTAATTTATGAATTCATATAATGTGTGATAACTTTTTATAACAAAAGTATATAGATAGAGTCAGAAAACTAAATCCATAGCTAATACTCCAAAACATTTTTTTTTTTAGGACAGATAGAATATTACTTTAAAAATCACAGAGCAGAAATGAATAACGATAATATCCAAACATTTAAACTTACAATGTCTTGAGACTTTCTAGTCCTTTAAACATTTTATGTCGAACACTTTCCAAGCGGTTGCTAGTGAGCAATAGCTCATTCACACCAGAGGCTCCGTCAAATGCTCCTTCTTCAATATCTGTAATCTTGTTATTGCTCAGGTTTCTATTACATATTAACAAAAACAGAGAAAAACATCTTTTCATTTTTAAATACCCTAAATAAACTATTAAATGCTCCAGACTGCTGCATAGATTTCAAGATACTGAGTTATTGTGTCAATGAATGTATTGTTCCACTTCGAGACAATGAAAGCAAAATTCAATGCCCTCCTTTGATTTTGCAGTCTTTGCAAGATGATAAAATAATGGTAGGTCATGCAGCTGCCACCCAAGAACACCTTTTTCTAATTTTGAATCTTGTCAATGACTGTATATTTTTTGATGTTTCCAGTCCTTTTACAAATATTAGATGAATTAATAACAAAATTATATTGTATGAGTACCAGCTCAACTAACTACTCTGATTTTGCTAGAAACAGATATAAGAAAACAGTATAAAGAGCAATATATGTAAATGAATCATGGGAATGTAAAGAGTACATGACATGTTAATAATTTATGGCATTAGTTAAAAAGGAGGGTTTATAAGCAAGATAGTTAATTTTGTAATTTGCATGCAAAGCAGATAAAAATGTGGGAAAATGAGCTAAAATACTGCCAAGTATTTAGTGTCTACAGTTTTTAGTTGAAATATGGAAATTACATCCCAAATGGATAGTATCTGTACTGTATATACAAAAGCACACATAGTCGACATTTTCTTAAAGATTTTTCATGTTATTCTTGCCCCACTGTTTTGTTTCATATAATTATTTACATATATTACAAAAGTACATATCTACATACTAAACAGTGTTATAAAACACTAGTGATTTTTAAAAAGCTCTTAAAAGTGCTCAGAGACAATGTAAAATGAAGTGAAGCTAAAAACTTTTTATTTGATGGAATTACTGGTGTTTGGAAGAAAATCAAACATTTGATTCAACTTCTAGAACAGCATTTTAATTGTTCAAATCAAAAATGACACTATTTGTTAGAACAAAATTCACACACTTGCCAGAATGAACTGGCATCATTATCCAAGACACAGAAAACAAGGAGTTGTGGCTTAACCTTTTGTGTTGACTACTCATCTTTAACATAGCTGTAATTTAACATACACCTTACCAGTCATAAAGGATAAAATCACAGAATCATTTAGGTTGGAAAAGACCTTTAAGATCATCCGGTTCGACCATTAACCTAACACTGCCAAGTCCAGAACCACAGCTATATGTCTTTTTAAATACCATCAGGGATGGCGACTCCACCAATTCCCTGAGCATCCTGTTCTAGTGTTTAACAACCCTTTCAGTGGAAGATACTTTTCCTAGTATCCAACTTATATCTCTCCTGGTACAACTTGAGGCCATTTCTTCTCATCTTATTGCTTGTTACTCAGGAGAAAAGATCAAACCCCACCTCGCTACAACCTCCTTTCAGGTGGTTGCAGAGAGTGATAAGGTCTCCCCTCAGTCTCCTTTTCTCCAGGCTAAACAACCATGAGCAGCCAGTTTCTCCAGAAGAAACCTGTGGGAAATGGTGTCAAAGGGTCTACTGAAGTCTAAGTAGACAATGTCCACAATCATAATTTTTCAGTTAGTTCAGTGGAGCTCTTCAGTCTCCCTCCAGTAAGGTGCTACACAAGACTGGAAGCAAGAAACTCCTTATTTATCATCTTAGGTGGCTTCTCTGTGTCAAACCCTTAGTTTCCTAAACTCTCCTTTGTTCCTGGCATAACATGGATACTACATCATGCACTTCCTGTCACAGTAATACTTTAAGGATTAATGATGCATAGCTAATCAATGATGCAGTGCATACATGTGCTGTAGTACTGATGAACCATCAATCAAACAAACATTTAGGCCCCAATTTTTCAATGTCATCTGTGCAGAAAGGCTTTTGAATCTATTTGAACATCTGTAAGACATATGAACTCCACAAAAATACAGAATTCTCTCATTATGGTGTCTCTGAAATCACTACCTCACTGCTTTCCAGTCATGCTTAACCAGTCATTGTATTATTCTCTGAATTGAAGAATGTTGTAACAATTGATAACTATATTAGGAAGTTACAGAGAAGTATTATTAAAAATGTTCACTTTTCATTAACATTTTCTCAATTTCATCCCTCCTCAATTATTCAGATTTCAAATCTCTTCAGAGTTCCATCAGACAGCTACACTGAGACTGATTAAGATTCTTCTTTTGGTTGTGAGTACCTCCCCAACTAAAGAGCAGCAAACTAGCTTTAAATGAGATGAAATGTTTACAAAGCTACCTTTATAGACTGAAAACATGTAATTAATGACAGCATATAACCTTTTCCCTGTTCTTCTTAGCTATGAAGAACAGATACATGTGTGTACATGTGTTGAATCTTTTATAGATAAGAACTAAGAATGGTGGAGAAAGACACCAAGAAGCTAACGTGTTAACTGAATAGACAAGGTCACTGAAATGGCACTTACATTTTACGCAGCTGAGGAAGTTTCTTAAAGATTCCAGTAGCTTCCAGGACTGAAAATTCATTATTATTAAGTCGCCTAGAAGAAATTATATCAATTTCAGAAAAAAATATGCAGGCATTGCTATAGAATGTTTCACATGAAGTTAACTTTTCAGACTGGTTTAACTGTATAGCTGGCATTTAACTGGTAGCTGAATAACAATTCCATATATACTGACATTTCTAATTCTGATAATTCCTGTGAATGAACGTTCTCATTAGTTAAACTTAGGTATCCATATAACATGCAGAATCAAAAACAGACCAAATATCATACAACTGTAACTGCAGGGAAATACAGCCAGATTTTAAATTATTCTTTTTCTAAAGAGAAGAAAACCAAAAATGTAACTACACGAGGATTCCATGGTAACATAATTAAAAGTCTTTAAGAAGTACATATAAACCACTAAAGATTCATTTACTATTCTTTAAAAGACATCAGGTGAGGTCTGCCAGACATCTGGAGGTGCTCACAGAACACTATTTACAAGAATGAAAGAATTACTTTATGCTCAGTGCTGCTTCTGAATAGGAACTAAAACACACTGCACAGGTCTTCCCAAGAATTTAAAAAGACTCCTCTGACCACGGTTTACCTTCAGACCACTACACCTAACACACATATATTGTGTAAGGAAGATTTAAATGCTGCCTTGTAACACTACAAAAAAAGAATAAAATGAACAACAAATACTAGATGGATACTGATATTTCCTGCCCCTGTACCAAGGCTGTTCCAGTACAGCATACCTTTAGCAGCTGCTATGTCAGGGAAGCATCTATATTTCAAAAAATATTTGCACTGATCCAGTATTGCTTATTTCCTCTCTTGAAAAGAAAACAGACATTATGAGTCTTAGATTCTTTATGTTTTAATGGAGTCATCTTATTAAGGAAGGGAGTCTGTCCAGCTTTTATTTAGACATCTTAAAGAGATTACTGACAAGATCACTATGAAATGAATTTCAGCATAACTGTAAACCCAGAATGCTTTTCAGAATTGCTTCATTGCAAGACAAGATTAAAAAAACCCTAGAAAATAAAAATAAGATGTCCATTTATCCTCCTTTCCTGTTCATTCTCAATGATAGCCAGAATGGAAATTAAGGTTGTAAATCTGAAGGTACAGCTGTACAATATTTTCAGCAGGGAACCAACCTGAGAGAAGACAGGAAGAGGTTTTTTGGATATAAATGGAACTTTTGAATTCCACACTGAAGTACAAGGAACATGAATTTCAAAAGTTGTTGCCACTTCTGAAAGTCAGCTGAATGACTCATATGATTTTTAGTGAGAACATATCAAATTAATTTTTACATAGTGTCAATTATTAAAATTACTTCATCATTGTAAATAGACTATTTTCCCCTGTCTGTTAACAGAAGCATCAAGCATTCTATAAATGCTGACATTTTCAAATAGATTTCAAGTGCTACACCACCCAGTAGAATGACTTATTTGTGAAAACATTTATTGATTCTAATACTACTTCCTCACTGTGCTCTACTGCAAACACTGCAAACAATTCGATCCTTTCCTCTTTGCAACAATCCTTAACAATTAAAAATAATTTACTTTGTCTCTCTCTCAAGTATCTCTCACACAAATGCATTCAATCTTTTCAGTTTTTCCTTGGAAGCATTCTTTTCTAGATGATTCTTTATCTCCTTTACATTTTTTCCACGTGATCCATATCCATCTTGAAAAGTGTAGTCCTTTACACTGATGTTTTACTATTTTACTATTGCTATGTATAGTAAAACAATTATTTCAGGTAACTTACAGACTACACTCCCATACATATATCCCAAAATGAAATTTGAAGCAGTGCCCAATGGCACTCATTAATCTTTAATATGTATAGCACCACTACCATAGCCTTTTATCCTGAATTATTTGCTGGTTATTCATCAATCGTGTATTTATGGTGCTAATTAGTCCTACCTAGAATTAAATTATTTATTTATATATATATATATTTAAACTATATATATATTTAAACTAGTCTTAGTCTGTTATCAACATTAGACAATGATTTTAAGAATATTCCACATGCTTTGAACATTTTCAGTGTTTGAAAAGTTTCTCTGTACTTCTCTACGATGGAAGAGAAACATGGGTTGAATCACTGTACTATGTTTGGTTAAAACTGTAGCACAAATCATATCTTCTGTCTAACTTTGTCTATATGGTGATATCACAAATCAAGCATCATCACTGAATGTATATCTAAATACTTGTGCAAAAAGTTTCCATTCTGTTATCATGCTAAGTGATACTAAACACAGAGGAATCAAATTTATTACAGATGACTGTAAAATTAATAGATGTGGTGGTTATCTTCCTTCTGGATCTTAATATCATTAGTTTTTGAGCCCAATGCTCACAATAATGATAGGTGTTACCTGTCCATTACTGGATCATTAGAATGATTGTGAATAATAATGAACTTGTATCTAGTTTATTCAAAGGAAAGTACTGAAATGTCATTCTCAGAGCAAAAAAAGTACGCAAAGAAGCACTTGAGGATAATGTCTAAATATTCCATTTCTGTGTCTTATTTGATGCTTCTTCCTGTTTTATTAGCAGAACAGGGAAGATAATTGTATGTTTTGGTACAATACCTGAACATTCCTGGAAGCTTACATACTGCAGGGATATTCAAGCTTTCAAAGTCTACCTTGCTAGGACCTGATATTATATCAGCTACTGTAAAATCATTACAAAAATTGAACATATAAGACTTAAGTTTTTTTATTTAGCTTACTGCTTGGGGACTTGTCCTTGGTTCAGATAAGATAAGGTTATTTTACACCAGAAGCTTGAAGGGGGGCCACAGCCAGGATAGGCAACCCAAGCAGTGGATGGGTTATCCCATCCCATACTAACCTCATGCCCAGTCTATAATGGTATGGGGGCAGGCCAGGCAAAGCACCCATTCTGGATGGCAGTCAGACCTGCCGTGGTGCAGTGCCATTTCTCAGTCCCTTTGATATCAATCCTTCTGTATATTGTTTCATTGCAGTTATTGTTGTTGTTTGTTACTTCCTCTGTTGAGTTGTATTCAAATCTTATCTCAGCCTGGGGTTTTTTGGTACTTTTCTCCCTCTTCAACAAATGCTTCCTGAATTTTCCTATATATTAAAATGCTACCTGAAAAATATTTCATTTCTGGTGTGTATTTACAGGCTTGTACTTTATCTCAACTACTTCAATGGCTGGTTAGATAGATCTTTCACTGGTTTTCTGGAAGACTGTGTGCAAGCAACAAAATAGAAACCACCAGAACAGCACTTGGCTCATTTATAATTTTTTCCACTTTTTACAATTAAGTATCTGTCTTGATCTGTATTATTATTTTTGAATTATTCTTTTTAAAACAGCTACTCTGAAGAAATAGGGTTTTTTTGATATGATATCACTTTTGCAATTTACACAACCAATATACTTTTCCTCACTTTTGATCTTTGTTTCCAACATGAATCTCAGCTCCAAACACCCTGCAGAAAATAATCTAGCCTTCTTCATCAGTGTTATAAAAGCATCGATGTCCTTTGACTCTTAACAAGAATCTTTATCTCAGATTTGGTGGATAACAGAAAAGAAAGGCTAACTAGCTGCTCTTCTAGTAGATGCCAGTAAATGTTGTGAACTGGAAATCACAGTGTGTCCCTAGAACTAGACTAGGAAGTTCCAAGAGGACCAACAAAGGCATTGCATCAAAGACCAAGAATAACAGGAGGAAACAAGAAAGAGAGATGTAACTTTTTTATCAGTGAGGCAAACACTAGAAGAGCGTATTTATCTAGAGCAATTGGATTTTTAGAGGATGTAAAAAAAGGTAGAAATTATTCCTTTATCTTCTCTAGCATACTTGCAAGGTTGTTGAAATTTTTATTACATCAAAAGACTTGAAGAACGAGCTGTAGAGCTTATCAAGAAGGTTGAATAGTGACTTTGTTACAGTTTAAGACCATCTTACTTGGATAAAGTACTGAATAGAAAAGGCTATTTTAACAGGAAAAAAAAATATAAAAGAAGCAATGTTGGAAACTGAAGAGGGGCAGATTCCATCTGGAACTAAACCTTATAATTTTAAAAGATTTTAACAGAAGTGAAGGGATATTATGAACTTCTGTATCACTCTCAGGAAAATGGTGAATTTTTAATCCACTGATAGCTTCAAGCAAGACTGGATGTTTTCTGAAAGTGCTGTGACCAAGCATAAATTACATTTTAGTTAAACACAATTTTTTTGTTGACTGAAATTTGAGAGTTTAGGACACACAGCAGATGGGGCTTGCTGATTTAATTGTTTCTTCTGAATTTAATATGTATGAATCATAATTACAGAAAGGAAACAACTGACAGCTTATCTTTCGCATGTAAATAAATGAATATGAAAACCAACAATTAAAATACTAAATTAAGATTATTATTTCTTCAGAGAAGTGGAATTAAACATGAATCCTAGTAAGAATTAAGACAATGAATGCTTGTCACTTCAAGAACTCCATTTCTCATCTCTTGGTTCAGTAATTATGATTTTTAGAACCATTACTTTATGATTTCCTCCTACACTTTGACTTGTTACCCAATCCATCAGTTTTTATTTTCAGTTCAAGTAATTTTATTTCAAAACACTATAGCATAACATTAAATGTATTTCTCCACTGAAATCTTCCTCCCTTTACAAAGACTATGTATATTTTTTTTTCTCTGCAATATTTTATGAACAGTAAATCAACAGTGTGAACATGGCTAAAAGTTGACCTTTGCATTCCCCAAATATGCCACTTTTTCAATTGAATTTGCCATCATTCCAGGCACAACTGAAATTACCACTTAAGTTTGTAATTGGAACATTGCTAAGTTCGACTCTTTTTTTCCCCCGATCTCCATCTCTATTTACATAATATTTCAGTTTCAAATTCCTTTTCCTGTCCAGGTATTCAAAATCTTCACTCTGGTCTCATTATTTCATACCTTCACTGCTGTACTGTTCTTTGATGCCAGCTGCAAACTGATTATCTTGTGAGAGATGTGCCATACTGTTGCTCGTATTACCCCAGGGGGTCACAACTTGATCACAGTACTCCTGTCTCCACATCTCTGTTCCCACTTTACTATAACAAATCAAAGTCCCTCTCTTTTGTCCTTCAACATTCTGCCTTGTTCTTTAAACTGACTCTCCTAGGAGAACCAGCTATTTCCTCCCGCCTTCACTCTGCCAATGATAGCCACTTTCATCTCCCGCCTTTCTGCTGATATCTCTGCATTCCCTTTCATACTAGACTTTGCGCATGGGAAAATCTTGTAAAGCTGTCAATTTTATCTTTCAATCCTCCTTGAAGACCACTTCAGCTGTAATGCCTACAAATCATTCCCATATGGCAATTATTAAGCAAGTAATAATCTGTGACTTCTCTTCTGCTCATCTCTGTTCATTATATTATCTCATCTTCTTAACATAACTCTGTCATGTTTGCCTGCTTTATCTTCCTCTGGTCTCCTGCGTGACGCACATAATGTGTGTTTTACATAAGAAGAATCAGTTCTGTTTTATTAAATAACTAGGTAGCACTTTTTAAGACAGACTTCTGGTTACCGGATATCCTACTTGCTCTTGTAATTAAAATAAAAAGCAATATAAACCCTAATACCTTTAGGAACAAAAATCCAAGTGGGTAGCACATGTAAGGCAGAACTAGTTACTTTAGTTATTTATCAGAAGCTTTTAAGACTATGTGGTACTGAAATGATGCATAATTACTTTTAGTTAATATCTAGTCCTTTGAAGTTCACCATAAAAGTTACATTTAATTTTTGTTGTTCAAAAAAGCAAAGCTGTGGCTTTTCATCTGAAAATTTGTATTAGTTTTTTCATAAGCAAATAATGCTTTATTATAGGTTCAACTTACAACTCTGCTGTGTACTGGGGGATGTGATCAGGAATTTTGCTGAGTTTCTGATTGGAGCAGTCCACTGTGGTTCCTTCACAGCGACACTTCTCAGGGCAAGCCAAATCTGCAAAGCAGTCTCCACTTAATTTGGATCTGTAATCTTCAGTGCCTGTGGAAGAGTCAAGTCAAAATACAGATACTGAGTCAATAAAGTATAAGATTTGCTTCTTCTGAGAAGGTTGAAAAGATGTCTGCAAGGCAGATAACGGGTGGGCAACTTGGGAAATGTATGATAAACTTTGTGATACTGAACAGACACAAGGGCTTCAAGAGAGGGTTAAATATAGGGGCTTAAGATATGCTGGAAAAAGAAACTGTGACCAACTTCACATAACAGGATAACATTAACGTGAGCTTTTCACAGCTGTACGTTCTGCTGATTATGTTGTCAGCCAATCTAGCCTTGTTTATAACAAATCATACAAATGCCACTGATTCTTTTAGAATTTATTTTCTTTCTGTGTGTCAAGAATAAACAGATCCTGAATGCCACTTTTTCTCTTGTTGCAAATTTGTATTGTTGACTGGACTTCATTAACCTCTTTGATTTTATTTTTTTTTTTTGTCCTGATACTCCACATCATCTCAAACACGTAAGATTGAAAGCCCTGTTTTCAGCTTTAATTTAAAGAATGTGTGATCCTGACTTAAGCCTCAGCAGCTTGCCATGCTGTAGAAAGCTGCGTGACGTTCCATGGTGCTTGACAGAACCATGTTTTACTCATACCTCACAACCACATGGTTAGATCAAGCACAACAGAAAATCTCGCTATATTATCAAAACCGCATCCATTAGGCCAAGGATAAGAGCAAGGGAAAAGAGGAAGGAGTAGGTATAAGTTACAGGAGCATTTCAAGTTTAATACTTGCTTACATGACATGGCATTCTTATTACTGAATGTCCAGTGCCACAGTAATAGTATTACTGTCACAGATTAAATAAAAATAAAAAAAAAAAAAGAACAACATTGAAAGTTTCCTCCACCATTTCCCAGTCAGTCAAAGAAAACGTCCTAAACATTCAGGAGAAAACATCCAGTAAGGAACTTAGGGTGGGTGACAAAGAAAACAAAGAGAAGCTGAAAGGACCTGTGGGTTCTCTTCTCGGACAAAGGTGAAAAGACTGAGACTAGTAGAAGGTGCATCAGGGCTGGGAGGTACATTGTGATTTAGCTGAGACACTGAACTTTACTTACAGCCAAAATGGTGAACTCCTGCAAAAGTAAAGATAGCCAAGAAGGAAAGAAAGACAGAGTAATCCTGATTAAGACACAACCATGAACTAAGCTCTCATGTTCTCTATGCAGCTTTAGTTTGATTAAAGATGTTGCTAAGGGGTGCCATCTTCAGCAGAGAGAAAGAATAATTCATTTTAAGTGGCATTAAAAAATTAAGAAAAAAAATGGGGTTAATTACAGATTTCACATAGGATGATAATGCCTCCCATGCACTGTTCTTCACTATTTTTAATGTATTCTTTAAAAGCTGCTCCTTTGAACATATGTACATTCCATGCCACTTAAAACCTTCATAAACCAAAGAAACATAGGATAAAAAGCTTCACTGAGGGGAAAGTAAACAACCACAACAGTCATCACATACTACGTTATCTAGCATTTGGAAATGTCTAAGTAACAAATATGGTAGAACTATGGGGAATATTTCTATGAGCTAGCGGACAAATTATATTTTTTCAAATTAATGATTTAGTACTCGTATAACCCTTAGTCTTCCAAATGACTATATGGAACTTCTACTAGTATTTCCTAGTGTCTGTAGAGCAAGATCTCTAAGTTATATATTTAAAACAAATATAAAAAATATGTACATTTTTAAAGAAATCCTAACACTTTTTACAATATTTAGTGAAGTATAAAGAAGTTGGTTTAGAACTTGTAAATAACCTATAGGCAAGGCTTTTTTATTCCTCTTGCATCCAGAGTAAATCACTGTTAGCAGTTTAAAGGAAACAACTAAAATATTCAGAGACAAGGTCTTCAACAACTAAAATAATTTTATGTAATATCTCCCGAATAACCTGATAGAAAGAGAGAGCACAGAAGCTGTAATTCAAGAAACAAGTCTGTGGCGCTTTTTGAGTAATGTAGGTTGTTCTGGTTTTGGTTTGGTTTTTTTTTAGGAATAACACTTTTAAAGGGTATGTAAACAAACCTAAACTGCATGTGTGGTCATATTATAAACAGCCTGTGAAGACATTTGTTAGCAAGAAAACACTTCTAACTCAGAGACAAAAGTTGTGCTGGCAAGGTTGAGTAGAAGTCACTCTGTGGCAGGAATACAGCTGTTCTACTCATTAAGGAATTGAGTGGAATTACAGGTTTGAGAAACTGAACCCCCCTCTGGTTTATGTTGCTTTAAAATACATTTTCATGGCTGACAATGCTGTCAAATTGCTGCCTTATTTTGCATTTCATTTTGTATTTTCTTCATATTCAATGTATTAGTATGAGGGCATGAAGAACTTTACAATTGCTGCAAATTTAAGTGATATATTACACAGCATTAGGAGAAGAGCTGTTAAACATAGAGGCTTAAAAGACAAATACCACTGCAGAATGACAATATACCTGTAGTACTTGAAAGAACAAGTGCACTGGTGTCATAATCAGTTAATGGAGATATTTTTCTGGATATTAAACTATGGTAGAAAACCCTGCTTGCAAATCGCATACTGTAATATATCAGTAAATTCATTATTCCCTTGTTTATTTTGCCAATCATTTATAATCTATTAGGAACATAATGCAAGTGCATCATTGTCTTTTTTTCTATTAAGAAATCAGTGCACACACCTGACAAGCAAGGAAAAATAAAGAAACAAACATATTTCAAAGAGCTAGGGCCAACATCAGTAAATCTTTTGTGAAAATATCATAGACTTAATGTAGCTTAAAGCAGTGTGTAAATTTCTGTTTCACCCCAACTCGAAAAATAATATTTTCTTTAATGAAAAGCATTTCTGATTCATTCTATGCATGTGCCCACAGAATGCCTTCAATAAAGACTACCAGCTTTCTTTTCCAAGCATTCCACTGTGATTTCATAAACACAAGGAAGGTGAGGAAGCAGTAGCTGCAGCCAGTGTAGAATATGAAAGCAAGGCAAGAAAACGTTAATTTGGAAAACATTTATTATTTTAACGTTGTACTAGCTCTTTGATGGTAGTATGGTTTCCTGTGTTTAAAAGCAGCTCCGGAGCTACATTTTAAAAACAGTAGTGGCAGAAAGGCAAGGTACAAGGTAAGTAAAGGTGTCAATTGAAATATGAACTAGCAGGTGCAACCTTCTAAATAATTTAAGTAGAGGTATAATTTTGGTAGGTTGTGTGCAAATTTGTGAGACAAAAGAAGTAAATGGAGCTGCATGCTAAGCTCTTATATTCAGAAAACGGAACTAGTAATCTACAAAGGAAAATTTTGTCTAGCTACAAGTATTGACTAATGTTAATACACATGCATCAATTTCCTAAAAGGTATAACAAGCTTTGCTTTTTAGGGGAAAAGGAGAGTATCTGCAGTTAGTCAATCCTACTGCAGAGCCAAACCTACCTGGAATGAAATACTGTTCTTTAGCTAAATAAAGAGAAAAAAAAAATAGAAGATGCACCTGAATGTCAGCAAGCAAAGAATGAGTTTTATTAGATTAAGTATGGACTACAGTTAACTACAGATAATTAAGTGAAAAAATGTGTATTCACAATGAGAGCTGATAAACAACAAAGTGTGAATAGTCATAAATGTATCCGGAACATGGATAACAAACAGTTCTCATCTGGTATTTGCACTTGAGACTGAATAAATTGCAGAATGTGAAATGCACCTGGAACAGATGGATACCATATGACAAAAGTTAGGATTTAGAGAAATGTAAGTAGGAAATGGAATAAGATTAGAAAAAAGAAAACAGTAAATTTCAGTATGAGGTAAGCTCCCTGTATAAAATGAGTATGTCATGTTTCCATATTTAGCTAGAAATTTTTAGATCTTTTACATACTCCAGAGCCTTGTGGAAATTTTATGAAATGATTTATGTTGGAGATAGTTGCAGTGAATAACTTTAGCATTTCATTCTGAAGAATTATATATTGCATTTCTTTTGTTAGATTGGTGCTACTCAGAAATAGAGCCAAATGTGTTAACTATAGTAGTGTTCCGCGATCCAATAGTCTATGACTTCCATGATTCCCCCCCTTCAGTCAAAGAACTAAAAAAGATTCTGGAATGTTTAATAATTCTGTAGAGAGCCAGCTGCCTTCATTAGAACTTCTATAACCACTGGTTTTGCCAATAAAAGAAAAATAGCAGCTGAACTAAGAAAATTACCTGAGCAGCGGAATTTCTTGCTTTTGATCTGGCCGATCCTTTTGTTTGCCAGACGGCGGGGGCTGGTGCAACGGGCACCACTGGTCTCAATAGGGTTTGTATGAAGATAATCCGCCAGCCACTTCAGATGGCAGTCACAAATAAATGGGTTCTGAGCCAAATGCCTTTCATAAAAAAAAAAAAAAAAGATGATTTTGCACATTATTTCCCTCTGGTCTCAGCAGTTCCTGGTATTTTTAGAACACTGTAGAATATGAAGCCATACTAAACATAAACAAGAGCATACATACAGTGTCTGAATTGCACGCAGGGGTGAGAAGGTTCCTTTTGCAATGGTCTGAAGCTTGTTGTCATACAAAGAAAGAAGATTCAAGTTGTGCAGATCTTGAAAAGCATCAACTCGCAGGCAATTGATCTTGTTGGCATTCAGTAATCTGTTTAATGGAAGACAATTATAAAATTGAAAGAATTCACTCAGTGTCACTGCAGCTTCAGCGTTTTTCACAGATAATTCCTTGTGTGCATTTGTAACCAGAACAAGAGATGTAGTAACTAATTTTGCAAGTGACATAAAGCATTTCAGTGAATTAAAATATATTAGGTGTTCTGAAGTCATTCCTAAATATCTGCATGTTGGAATTGACATGTGTGGGTTTATTCAGCTAAAATCACATTTCTTGTATGTGTTGGTAGAACACGTGTGTGTGCTATTTGTGCAAAGAAACAAGCTTAAAAAAATCAAGTATCTGCAAGGAAAACTATCTCATTTTGCCAAATAAACAAACAAAAAAGGAACTGAACACTATGTTCATTAGCTGGAAGAGATATGCAGTGGCACTTTTAATTACATGTTACTAAGAAGCATGCTGCCACATTAAGAGAGCTGTAGTAAAAACTGGTGGCATGGAATATATCCAACTCTGTCTTGGATCCTTTTTTCCTCTCCATCTTCAAAGAGAACCTTTTCTTCCCTGTACCTCTCAGACTTCTAAAGTTAAAGCAAACAAGCTAATCTAAACCAATTCCTTCATGCTTTTGAAGAGGGAAATAAAAAACCAAAACAAAACTAGATGCATCTTTATAACCTATTTTATTTATTTATTTATTTATGGTTACATTTCCCCTTTCCAGCCAAAAATGGAATGTAAGGGTGGATTTGAAAACCAATGATCCGATAAAAAGTTTCACCACAGAATCAGAAATTTACTTAGATTGAAATGTATTTTCAATGCAAAGTATATCAAACAGTGGACATTTTTTTTAATACACAATACACAGAAGTTTAGAGAAGTGTCTCTTTTTACTTTCACAGAACCTGAAATATGTTTTTCTAACTAAAATCTCTTTAAAGTAAACCCGGAACGCATACCCCCCACTACTACGTTTGTGACTAAAATAAATCAAAATGTAAACCTCTAGGTGGTGCTAGAACTTGCATTTTCTTTGTATATAGTCACTGTTTTGCCATCTTCAATAAGTTGTTAATAGTAGAGATTACACTATGAAGTCTAGACATTAAATATTTCTAATCAAGTGGGAAGAAGTTTTAAATTCTTTAAGAAGCAGCTTTCAATCAAGAAGTCTTTGATTCTGGAACAATTTCTCCCGAAAACAACACTGTTGTTTTTATGGCCTATTTAGCCTATTTAGCAAATTTCTTTTACACAGTACATCTAGTGCATAGCCTCATCTGCTAAATATTGCCAATATCACCATTAAACTCTTCTTTATTCACAGTAGTAAATGTAAATAGAAATTATTTATAAGATTACATATGAAATTTTCCTAAGTGTTAAATGAAATAGCAGTTGACAGTCAAAGAATTGTACAGAGAAGATTGTCAGAAAACATTAGAAGTCGTAAATGAAACTGTACTGCAAATCTGCTCTTTCATGGGTACAACTAGAAATACAATTACATAGCACTTCTACTACATATTTTCTCTGTATAAAAGACACAAATAACCTTCTATAGTTCCCCTACTTTATATAGACTATTTGCTTTGTACAGGGCAAGACAGTGTCATATCTTGCATGTTTTATACTTCCATACAAGAAAATACAAGGAAATTCCATACAAGAAAATAGTTTCATTTTAATCATGTTAGGCTGAGACATTAACTGAAGTATGAAGAAATTTGTGGATGAATGGCAAGCTGGCCTACAATTGTCTTCACTTCTTTGGCTTTGACATTAATTTGTTTTTATTGCACTCTCATCTTACATATGGGATTTACTGTCAGCTCCTCTACAGACATAAATCTCTCATCATATTTACTCTTCTGAGTTATTCCAAAATAAAATAATTATTAAAAATATACTCACAGCAATTGCAGAGAAAAGAGTCCTTCAAACAGGCCCTTTGGAAGTTCTGTAATTTTATTGCCATAGAGGACACTGTACCAGGAAATAATAAAGCAAAGAAAACTATCATTATGAAAGACACTATGTGATTTCTGTTTCCTCTTGTCCTATTGCTTGTTACTTGAGAGAAGAGACTGAGTCCCACCTTGCTATAAGCTTCCTTTCAGGTAGCTGTAGAGAGTGATAATGTCTCCCTTCAGTCTCCTTGTCTCCAGGCATAATAACCCTTTGTTATTTTGTTTAACTCTTTGCCATGAATGTATTTATAAAATAACATACATTTTTAGTGTCCAGCTGTGAGAAAATATTCAATTATCACTCTAACATTCTGAAATTATTTTTACAGCTTTCAGAATTGATCAGATTTATATGAAAATTCTGCAGTAAGCCAGAAGTCCAAAATAATTAGAGAAGTTGCTTCTATTTTTACAGGTGAAACAGATACCCACAGTGAATTGAGTGAACGTAAGCCCTGGAAAGCATCTGGAGCAGCTTCAGAGATCTGGTTATTGCTCAGGTCACTGAAATAAATGAAATTTGATTCAATTAATTCAAGCTATTTTCAAAACAGCAAACATTAAAATAATATGTAATTAGAATTAGGCATGGAAGGAAAAGAGAAATTAAAATGTTTATGTGAGGCACTGCCAAAGAGTTTTAATATAAAATCATTAAAATTTCCAATACACTGACACAAAATGCTTGGTTAAAACCAAGGCTTTTCAAATGCAGGGGGAGGGGAAGACAAAAAAATTTACTTTTCCTAATGGTTTAAGAACATTTTCTAAATAAGTCCCTTTTTGCTATGGCCACTGGACTATACAGCTTCAAAGATATTCCAAAATAACAGTGGCTTATGCCTTATGCTCATTAATTTACTTCTTTTTTTATAGAATGTTCACTATGGTAACATATTGCTTCTATGGAGATTCATATTAAATAATTTCAATACTTGGTAAAAAACAATTACTATTAATGTGACAGAGATGGTACATGGTCTTAATAATCAGGCTGCCATATCACTTCATCTTCCAGCAGTCAAACTTTCTTAAATGCTCACACATTTGCTGCTGTTGCTCTGTATGACCTTTCTTTCTATTTACAGATATATGTAAACATATATATCTGCAAATAAAAAAAAAAAAAATCTAAATTATTTGGTACGTACATTCGTCGAAGCTTTTTATACGGTGAGAAAGCTCCAGGAGGTATGACCTTGATTGAGTTTTGTTCTAACCGTCTGCAAAAGAATAGGAACAACATAAAAATACAAAACTCAAGTCAAACAGCAATCTAATGCCATAACATTCTAGAATGGATAGGGTTTATCAAAGGTGGCTGCTTTTCTTTCCTTCTCCAGTATAATTTGTATCTTGAGAAACAAGGTAGTTTCAGTTTTCATTAAAAAATAAAAAAAAATAAAAATAATCAGCTTTTGTCTGTAAAACCAAGCCTTTTAACCTATAGACTGTAATGATGTAAATTAAAATCCAAACTTGATTTTATGTCTACATAAAACCTATTTTCAGATTACAGAAAATTATTTAAAAATTTAAGATAGAACTGTCATTTAAAAAATAAAAATTAGTTAATGTTAATTGACTCCCAATGTATTATTCACACAGAGCGATTTTCATAGTAAGTTTTATTTGGAAATGCCCGAAGACTTCTGTGAGTTTAATCAATGAAATAGGCAAAGCATAGGAAAGGAGAGAGGAATGTTCCTACAGAACAAATAACATACATTCCTACCTGCAGTAAGGTAAATGCCATGTTTTCAAACATATACAAATGATTTCTTAAATAAAGTACATAATACGTTTTCTTTAAGATAGAACACTAGGATTTCACAGACACACTTCTTTCAACAAGTACTTTAATCTAAAATTATAGTTTATGTTACTGGCCATGTGAGCTTTGTACATAGTGACTGACTGCAACTTGCCATAGTCCAAAGTATGAATTTGCTGATGAAAACAGTTTTCCAAGAATTTTTTGAACTTCCAGAGCTTTGCATATGGGAAATCTATGCTGACAAATACCTGTGGCCCAGTTGTCAACAAGTGAAAACAGATTCAGCTATAAGCACATTTAAAATAGAGGCTACTTCTTCATATATTGCAGTATTTCATGGTTATGGCATTGCAAAAATTTCCATTATGTAGACAGAAGAAATGAAACCGTACTAAAAAACACAACAGGAAAAGTATGTATTTATCCAAAATACATACTATGTTTTAATAAAATTTCCATTTCATTCTTCCATGCACAAGTATCAACTCTTACTATAATCTACAACTTAAAAGACAATGACAAAAATCTGTTTCATACAAGGAATCAAAATTCCTTATATGAATATAGAATTTTGTAATTCAATTTTAAATTACATGGACATTGACTCAGCATCTAAGGTCAAAAAGGATTTTAAATTCAGATGCAGGAATATTAACCTATTTTTTTCCTTTTACCCTTGTCCTCAAGTCTCTTCTATTTCTCTTTTGCTCTGATAAAGAGATGTATGCGTCTGTGTGTGCAGCACAACTAATAAGGTCATATATTCACTTTGAGTAAGCCTTTCCATAAAGCTACTCTTACAACAATTATTTCTTTTTATAAAGTTTTTCCAGAGATCACAATATAGCTGAATTGAAGAAAGATTTTTCTCTGCCTTTGTGAAGTTTTGTTCAGATGGAGATATTTATAAGCTTAGTAGTGAAAATCTCTTAAGTCTGACCATGCTTTGCCTTAGAATAATTTTTTCTTGTATGGCATATGAAGAAGCCAAAGGGAAAAAAAAGTCTCAAAAAAAAAAAATCTGACACATGGAAAATCTCACTTCATCAGAGCTGTTTTACACAGGGTTCATGTTTTAAAAAAGTCTTTAACTAGGAAAATATTGCCACCTTGCAACAGTTTTCAGATATATTTTAAACACTGTAGGGAATCCCATGACACAAGACTGTTAACTTTTTCTATAAACAGGATAGTCTTTCATACATTTTCTTCGCCTTGCCTGAGCTTTTTGGACCCACGAAACACATTTTCTATCAGGCCAGGAGTACTGACTAGGCTATAAAGGAACAAGGTCACTATTCTCCAGTACACTTGAGTAGATGCAGAAAGCAAACATCTGAATACATAAAAACATGCTTAAGTTAAAGGCCAACACTAAGTTACACCAAACCCGAGGATTTTCTGTTCTTACACTACATTTTGAGCTTAGTTTCCCCAGAAAATAAAGATTATGAATGCTTATCATCCTTACTCAGCTGGCTAGGTCAAAGAAAGGTAAAACCTTCAGATAATAAATTTCTAAAAATTCCCTTATTTTAGCAATGGGAAGGAGTTGAGAAACCAAATTAACCCAGCCATGAAGGGAATGGCAGCCATCCATCCATTCCTGTTACACACTCTATTTGGCAGCAAGCAACTGTCTAACCACCAGAGATAGTCTGACCAGACATTTATCAGATGTGTAGCTTTGAAAATGAGCCAAAGAGTATCTTGAACGAGGAAACATGTAGGGCATATGCAGAGGACTGGAAAGGGGAGGCAAAAAGGACAACGAATGATTAGGCCATATTACAGAGAAGGACTTGAATTGCTGGAGAGACACTGGGGAAGAATCCCTCTGTATATGTGGGAAAGACAGCTACTGCAGTGGCAATGCTCCCACATGAGGCTGTCACAAACCTCATTGATAAACGCTGCTTATTAGCCCATAATGCAGAGATTTCCAATCTAATGCTGGAGGGGCACCACTATACATTCACCTATATTTAAGCATACAGCGCTCTTAACTAGACGTGATATGGCATGTAGCTTGAAAAAGACAAGGTCTAGCATTAAGAAACTAAATATTTTCCAGTTTACTTTTATAATTTAAATGTGTGTTAGTTCTATAAACTGAAGCACCTCACAGGATACATTTATGCCATTTTTTAAATGAGAAGGAGGAATAGCACATTTAATTCACTGTTGTGTGATTTGTCTACAACTTACATGGGTCCAAAACCTGAAGAAGTCCTACTATAGTATATTTCTGAAAGCTAATTTTCTAGCAGTTCTAATCGAGCAAACTACCAATTCACTGGTGGATGTGTAAAATGAACTCCATGTCAACTTTACCTAATGTTTCCTTTTAGTGAGAAATTTATGGTCTAACAGACAGACTGTGCAGTATTGGGATAAATTTGCAAGCTCTTCTGGATAAAGGATTTGTTATAGTAGGATCATCTAAGTATGTCTTTTCTTAACTCATGCCAAAGTGTAAGTGCTAAAATACATCACATTTTAGAAAACAAGATTAATATAAGAAAAGAAAAATAAGATTATATAAATAGAGAAGAAAAATATGCGGCACTTTGTCTGTAAAGAAAGTAAATAAAATTAGCATTTTCTAGCTTTGTTATCCTCTAATCTTCTGCTGTATCCTCCTAGAATCAGCTGAATTTCAGAGTGAAAATGTGCATTCACTATTATAGAGAAAATCTGATTAGATATATTCCAGAGTCACAAAGCACGGATAGACTAATATCTAAAGGAAGTTTGCATTCTACTGATAAAACCCATAGTAATTAAAAACTCCTTTATATTAATTCCTCTTATTAAATGAAGCATTTTTCATTCTGGAATAGGATGGGCTGCAGTTATCTACTGCTGAAAAAAAATCAACTATTAAGTGCTCGTAAATGACATGGCCAGAAGTACCATTATATTACAAAAGAACAAAAAGCTAGTAACACTGTTTTTCCATGGAACTTGTATTAAATTTTGTGCACAAGATGTCCTTTCAAAGTCATCCCAGAAGTCATACTTTTTTTATAAATGATCATCTATGTATCATAAACAGTGCCTTGGTGGTTTCTTCTTCAGAAGCCACAGTCAATTTTAGTAGTATATTTAATAAGATAAGATAATGGAGGAAGACAGTTAAGTACATGCTTCATCAAAGCTTGCACTGCCTCATGTGTAAGAAGTACTGTGCCCATCACCACGGAAATACTAATTAATGCTCTTAGTATTAAGTTTCCTGCTTCTTTTAGTGTTTCACTTCAAAGGAGTCCTGCATCAATACATAAGTGTTTTACTCTCTTTTAACACTGCCAAACTGGTTAAAATCTTTTTTGAAGACTATTCCCTAATCTCTTCTATCTAGGAAATGCACTGTGAACATTTATTTTTCTAAATCTTTCCACCCTGCTTGTCACTGTAAACACCATAATGTCCAATCACCTATACTATTCTAAGAAACAAAGGTGCTTCTGCAGTTGTGACTTCCAACCTAATCAAATCAAATCAAAGTAGGTCCCCAGCCAGTAGATGGATTCATCCCACATGGTCCCCAGAGAGCCCTGTGACATGTAAATCACTTGACACTTTCCAGGAGAACACTGTTCTCTACAAGAAGCCTGCAGCACACCATTACTGATTACTACTTCCGCACTTAGAGAGACAGACAACATGCTTATTTATACTGACATTTTAAAACTAGCTCATTTTCCCACTACAAAAAGTAATTTCTGTGTAAGACTTCTGCATCAGGAAAGTGGACAGGCTGGGAATGAAGAACACCCTGTTCTCTACAGAATATTTTTTATTTGAAATCATGCAGATGGGGCACAATATACTAAGCCTGCTCACTAGTGAAAGGTAAAACATACTGCATTGATGTGCAGCACCTAAATGCATGTTAAGGGGTCAGAGATATATCAAAGAAAAAGTATTTTGTAACAATAAAATAAAATAATCCTGATGAAAACACATATTTGAATATAAAGCAGCAAATTAGCCATACACTGTAAAATTAAAAAATCAGAACATAATATCTCAATGCAATCAATATGGTCAATGCAGTAGTGGCTTTAGTAGTTAATTAATCTACACTTTTAATCCTAGCATCTACACATTTACAAAAAGTCTGCAAGAAGCTTGTCAAGAAATCCCCAAAGAATTTTTACTACAGGGAAGAAAGTGTAAGCTCTGCAATGAGTCTGATGTATTGCACAGATGCTGATTATACATGGTAATAAAACTGACAGCTCTTCTTTGCCTTTCCCCATCTGCTTTTAAAGTAAATGGCAAAAACAGCTGTCAGAAAACAGAAAATAGATTTCAGTGATGAGATTCAGTGCAGCTCCTGCATCTGAAGAACTGCAATACACAGCCAACACATCTCTCATCATATGCAACATCTACCAGGTTTTGGTTTTGTTTCTTTTTGGTTTTAGAATAAGGGAACAGTAACGATCTTCTTTTGCTACAGGAATCCTTGAGGCTATTAAACAAAGTACCTTTTTTTCTTTCTCAACAACTGCACCTCCAAGAGTGCTTATATCCACTAAATGTCACTTCTAATGGCAAAAGAATTCTGTTGAAATCTGTGATATCATCCGTGTCTAACAAAACAAAAGATGTATTTTAACGACTATATTACTTGCACTTTAGAATTTCAGGCTCTAAGTCTGTGTATTAATAAATCTGGATGACAGCTTCCTAAATATTTGCATATAAAGAATCACTGTCACTGTTGCCCTAAAGCTTGCCAAACTGCTAACATCCAGTCTAATTGTTCTATCAACTATTTCCTCAGGGGATTGACTGTAAATGACAGATCACTTCTTAGTCTGCTTTACATCAAAAAAGTAACGAGAATTGTCATTCTAAAGCTATGAAACAATTAATTCCATTTACTGAAAAGCAAGTTACAAACCTGCATTTGTTTTAATTTTTCATCACAAAAAGGGCCATCTCATGCTCTGAACCCTACAGCACCATTAATCATGATAGGCTTTACAGTCCTTAACTGTTACAGGTTTGGGTTGTAGGCAAAATGCATCACTTAAAGAATTATTTGCTTTGTACTTTAGCATCTGTCAGAGTGGGGCTCCAGTGCAATTAGCCTGAGTCACACAGAATCAAGTTAAAGCCTCTCCAATTAGGCTATTTTTGATGAGAGTTGTTACACTACAAAACCTATTGAGTTGTTCAGAGTAATTGTATTAAGTTCACAAAAAAACAGATGTAATCCTGCTATTCTCTCAGCTCATCACATGCAGTGGCTTGTCAACCTGTTCTTATTGAGCAGAAAGACTTGCTTGAGAATCCTACTATTGTGTGAGACCAACAGCATGGCAGGAGTCCTTATGACCTGTTAAAACAATACATGGACTTGTACCATAAATTCACCCCAAGAAT
Organism: Chloroceryle amazona; assembly: GCA_027560015.1. Taxonomy (NCBI): domain Eukaryota; kingdom Metazoa; phylum Chordata; class Aves; order Coraciiformes; family Cerylidae; genus Chloroceryle; species Chloroceryle amazona. Next base: position 118,109 of record JANHFX010024526.1, on the reverse strand, counting down.
CTCCATGAAGTTATTTAACTGACAATACTTTTCACAAATGGTTGCTGCTTACTGGCCCGTGTATATTGCAACATGTAAATAATGAAGAAAGCATTCAGCTGGTGATGGAATAGAAAATAATGAAAAGTCAATATCCACAGTTTCTATTACAGTGACTTCATTCACATCATTGCTGAGTAAAAGTTATCAGCAGTGAAGAGACATATGTGAACATAAAATCTAAGAATAACAACACCTTTGAAGTGTAGCACAGATGTCAGAGATCTAGGAGGGCTTTTCTGGAAGAGCTAGATGGGCCTTCTCCAGCTTCCCTTCATGACATATAAAATATTCATTTATATTCCATGCTTGAATTTTTTCTTTTGCTTGGCAAAGTCAGAGAGGTCCCTCATGGTGCCTCTTCCAATACCCACCAGAAACTTGCAGAAACCCCCCCGAGGTGGAATGGTGCTCAATTTTATCCAGCACCTACTTCCAGTGTCTCTGGAAATCAGCACTGGTTTCACATGTTTATTGTCCAATTGATGTGTTGTGTCTCTACGTCCTCTTGACTGTTAAAAATATTCTCTGTCCTCTGAATTAGTTTTTAGGATATGACACAAGGGTATGAAGAAAGGCAAAGATGTGAAAAATGGCATCACAGAACACATACTAATAAAGAACAGATTAAGTATTATACCTACAAAAAAGTCTGACAACTAAAATAATATTAAAAAAAAAAAAAGGCATAAAGCCCCATGATTTACCGGACTGGTAATTTTCAGATTACAAAGACATTTGATTAAGAGCGTGACAAATCATTTCTCTCATATGCTAAGCAGATGGGATTAACTATCAAATTAACAAAACCATCTATTTTTGAGGCAGTCAAATGGAATATATTTTAGGTTTTGCCTGAAAAAAAATTCAAGTAGATATCCCAAAGATAGTTAAATGTAATTCAGTGAAATCTGTATCAGCAAATTAAATATTTAAGTTTAAGAATTTAATACCTCAATAGCTGCTTTACCCAATTTTCATTTATTTCACATTTATTCAATGCATCGCCTCATGGATAATTAATTTTTCATTTTCTCTCATTTTTGTGTGGTTTTATATATACATCATATGAAAGATGTCAAGATTTTAGCAAATTTGTACATTTCTGCTAAAGCAAACAAATCATTTTGGTTTACATTGCAATGGTCATAAATGTTGGTTTTGATAAGAGATATTGAACTTCCCACAATCAAAGAAAAGTATACAGTCAGAACCATATTCACATCATTGAAGCTACAGATGAACAGTCTGAACCAAGTGTAACAGGAGTGGCAAGTCATTTCTACCAAACTGATGAAGTAGCATTAGGTTTATTTCCATGCTAAGATTTTCAAAGTTAATGTCTGTATTTGCATTAAGACTAAGCACGGCCAGGGATTTAAAATTAGGTGCTGCAGAACGTGGAAAAGTTCAGTCACAGTGTATATTGATATTAAATTTTAGTTTCCTGTCAGCTGTTTTGCACCAGATATTTCTATTTTTTTTTTTCCTCCTCTATATGTAAAGCCATACTCCTCTGAATTACTTTGAAGAAACTTCTACAGAAAAGATAAATGTATAACTAAATATATTATAACTAATAATAATGCATATAAAAATATTGTAATCTTATTTCATATAAACAGTAACTTTTAAGCAAAACAGAAGTAAAAGCTCTGTATTTAAATGAAAAATTTGAATGCCTTCCCAGTAAAAAATTTAGTATGAAGTCCAGTACAGTAGTCAGGATTGGTCTCGAAAAAACTGGTCTTTAAAACCTTTGGGAAGGTAAGAAGATAAGAGATGACTTGAAGAAAAGTACACATGAAGTACAGTTGAAGAGAAACATACATGGAAAAAAGTTAATTTTAAAAACATGGTGGCCATATGAAGTTTTGATCAAAAGTTTGAAACATTAGATTAAAAGTTGAGAAAGTATTAGTCAAATCACGACATTAGCAAAAAGTAACATCTCCACAAGGTAGATACTTATGTATATTTTAATGTGCTTTATTTCAACCCAGCAGCTTCTTAAAATTTAAAAACTGGCACATTTTTCTTGCTTCCTACTGACCCAAGTATTTATCAGTATTCATAAGCAACTGAATTAATTTATTTTTTTTTTTATCCACAAGTAGACATCATCACTTGACACCTGCATACACCGGCAGTACTGTATGCATTTGTTATGTCAAGAAATAAGAAAAGATTTTTGGTAGATTGCAAAAGTTTCAAGAAGAGCCATAAGAACAATTAAATGGTCATGAAATATTTTAGAGTGAGACCAAGGAGAGCAATCTTTTTAGCATCGGAAGGTTAACATATATTTTCTGGAAAAAAAAAATAGATATGGTTATAGAGGATTCTTGCAACCTATTTAATATCTGAACAATACATAGTGAAACAAGACCAGTGAGTACATAGAGATATGTAAATATAGAAAGCAACTTGGCGAAACCTTCCAGAATTTCACTGGATGTGCAAGACTTCTAGCTGACAGCTTAACTGTTTAAGAGGTAAATGATATTTATGATCTAACATTGGTTACAATACCAATGTTTTAATTTAAACTGGAAAGCAGAAACAAATGCATACACTAGGAAACAATCATCAGTGTAATGTCTTGCAACTTACTGAATCCTCACCTCAGCATTTGGACCCATTCCTTCCAAGCTGTGAAGATGCAGAGTTTGCTTTCATTTCTGTCAGGCTAATACAGATAGCTGAATCACACCTTCAGCAGCTAAACCCAGAGAAAGCTCCCTTATCTCTGACATTTCAGTTTTCCTTCTATAAGTCGTTGAACTGTCTTCCATAAATGTGCCCAAACCCTTCCCAAGTGACTCTTCTCTGCAAAGAAGATCCTTAGAAGCATCTGTGCATCTCAAAGCAAAAGTCTTTCTGTTCAATAGCTATTGATTTAAGTCTGTACTTTGGACTTTTACCTAAAGATGAATTTCAAAAGACAAAAGAAATGGTGAAACTGTACACATGCCAAGTGTAGCTTACATACATAGAGCTCCCAGTTCTTAAATAAAGTTCCGCATTTACACAAAGTAGCGTCTGCACTGTGATCTGGTCACTCGTCAATCTATCTTGGTTAATTCCATCTGTCAAGTTCAGTTCTGTCAGAACTCATTTCCTTTCCCCTCCCTTCTTCTTTTTCCCCTTTCTCTCATTCTGTCCCCCCCCCCCCCCCTTCTATTTTTTTTTTTTTTCCCCCTTCTCCTTTAATATAATGTGAGTGTTACTGTGAGAAGCAATCTCAGGAGCTTTTAATCCTGCTTAATATCACACAGCTCACAAAGACGTCGTTGAGTGCTTGGCATAGTACACAATCATTAATCAACAGACTTATGAAAACAAAGTATAGGAAAGAATGAGATGGAGAAAGACGAACATATGAAGAAAAATAGTAGATATCAAGAAGGTAAGATGAGACAAGACTAAGGGGACAAACTAGGAAACTCATGGGAAATGTAAATAAAGTTATCATGAAACAACCACATAGCTTCTAGTTTTGGCATTCAAATATTAGAGAGCTCCATTCATAAGAAAGAACAACTTTATATTGGAGGCCATAGTAATCAGGAAGTCTGTGACTTCACTACATTGGATTATGAAGGTGAACTGTTAAGAATTAGTTTTTTTTAAATTTCATATATTATGTGGATTAGGGTGTTTTCTGCCCTTTATAAAGGTTAAAAATATTTAAACAACTGCTGCTTACTTAACAGTGGCAACCCTCCAGGCACCCTCCCCTCCCACAGGCCTTCTTCCTCCCTCAAAAAACTTATAGTGACTGCTATTCTTCTAAAAAAACCCTCCAATTTAATTAAGTCCTTCCTTTGATAACTTCTATAAATTTATTATAAGCAAAAAAATAAAGAAAAAAATCAATTTAGTTCCATGTTTGTTTGCTTAAATAATCACTTATAAAAAGATGTGGTCACCATAGCAGGTAATTCTACCCCCACACACACACTTTTTTCAATACAATTGCAATTAATATTTCTATTTTCTTTTATTTCTAATAGTACAATAAGGAAAGATGTTTTACAACCACTTTGACTGGTAGTTCAAGCCATGGAAGAGGAAATCAGAAGAATGTTAAAGCACCATTTTCATGAGGTAGTCTAGCTCATTAACGGCTTTTTGGCCTCATCTTTTCAAATAAGAGCCTGTCACACCATTCTAAGAGAAGGTACCAGTACAATTAATAGAATTGCTGCTAGATCGCTATTTGTAAGGTTTCTGATAGTCTGTTTGAACATGTGCCAAAAAGTCTCTATTTGAAGGGAACCAGAGTTATTTCTGCCAATCATTCAAAGAATGTTCACGCAGAAGGTGAATTTTAAAATGCAACCAAGTGAAAAGAGATTAATGGTGCTGAAAAGCTAAGATGTGAAAGGAATGCCTGAATAAAGGCTGATAAATGCTATTGCCATTAGAAAGGCTATATTTTCTAAAACCAATTAAAGTAATAGTTTCAAACCTTAAAAATGACCTTTAATGCTTTAATATATGTGCTGTATGACAAAGGAGGAAAGCACTAGGTGCATTAGACCAATGGAGCTAGTTAAGCTCAACAGACTGAACGTGGTAATGTGAGAGCATCCCATAAAAAACAGAGAAGGGGAAAGGTTTAAACAGCAAACCTATATCAACTGAAATTATGATGTTTCTAATGAATGATATATCATGATTTGCTTAAGTCAACTGAAAAAGGCTTAAGTAAGGCACCCTAAATAAGAAAATTTTGAAGACCATTATTATGTAACATTTTAAACTTTTCCTGGAAGAGCTAACTCAGAGCTTCAACATGAAGAATTTTATTTAATTGAAAGTGACAACATTTATTTCTTATTACATTCAATATTCCATTTAAAGGACATTATTTAGATGCAAGTGAAGTTATCAATCCCTTGGGGGAAAAAAAAAAAAAGGCAAGCATAACGTTGTCAAGATGGAATGTACACTTTAAACCTGCAGTTTAATTATAGACACCAAAAGGGCAGATAATAACACTAACACCACTTAGATTTTATGCAGCATTGTCCCAGGTTGACTAATGGTTTAACTAATGCTAAGCATTTTCATGCAGAAACAGATCAGACAAAATTTTTGTAAAGGAAATCTGTGTTGGTCAAAGAGAGAGAAATCAGTGCTTCATAGGATACTGAGAAGTTGAATGAGGTCAGACTTCCCATTGAAAGAAAGGATGAACAATGCAGAAAACATGGGAAAATTTCACAAAACCACAAATACATGTTGATGGCAAACTTCAAATGAAACTCAAGAAAATATAATGGGATTATGTACCTTAAAAACTTACTATGGATTATACTCTTATTAAGAGTATCCTGCTATACACAGAAGAACAAAGTAGTAAGAGGTAGAAATGGGTGGAAAAATGAAATCTCACAAAAAAAATTTGTCAAATTTAAGTAACTGTATAAAGGAGAGCTGACAATAAAATTTAATGTCAGCCTCATGGGAAAAGGTTATTCATATGACATACAATAGAGCAAAGACAAAAAGCAGGAAAGATGTAAGCACCAGAGGCACTTTGTAGACCATGACGTTGGCTGAAGCATAACATGAGAAGCTGGTAGTATTCTAGCACTGGATTCTGCAAATACAGCCTGCAAATAGGTGATATTGTAGGGCAGAGAAACTTGCCCAGAGTATGGGAATTTCAAAGTATTAGGGATATTTCAAATGTTCCTGTCAGTGAAGTATGTTTTAAAAATCAGATAAAAACTTCCAGTTGAAAATGCAGAAAAGAATTGACAAATATGAGGAACTACTGAAAATACTGGACAACCTCTGGCACATGCAAAATAGAAATATAATGTACATTTTCTTGCACTGTGTACAAGAATCTCGTGATGCTTGTACTATAAAAATCAGTGAATTAATAATAATTTGTCTGCTAAAGCCTGTATATCCTTCAGAAAACAACAGGAAACCAACTCATTTCCCTTTCTCCCTGAGAACTGGGGATGCTCCTGCCAAAGCATGTGCTTAAAATGGTGATTAAGATAATAAAGCTGTGTGTGAGAACTGTATAATGGTAGTGGAAATACAGTGTTACTATGCCCTTCTGCCTTGCATTCAGCAGCTCTTCAGCATTCTCAATGCTACTGTGACAGTATGGTCTAATCTCTTCAAATGTTTACTGTCAGCTACCATTTTGACATATTGACAAATTATCACATGAGGAGTAAGTGAAAAAAAGAAGATTATTTTACGGGATACAATCATTCTTTCTAATCTAATCTCAAGGGACTGCTATAAGCAACAAAGTACTTTAAGGCTTTAAAACACTTTTTATTGTATGATAACAATGTAGGAATGTCAGAATCTTCCTGCATGTTGAAGTTAGTTAAAAGCATAGAGGACTGACGTTCTTCACAGAGAAGCTTTAAAAAGTAACATACAACCAGATTCAATGTTCAGAAATATTGGTAGATAGAATAATAGGATTATATCTACAAACTTTTGGTTCCTGAAAACACTGTAAGAGCTAAGAAAAAAGGCCTAGGATTCTTCACTTGTAGTTCAGTGGAAAACATCGTGCAACACGTACTGGCTGTATTAGTGAGTATTAGGTTGCAAAAGGCAAAAGAAAGGAAACTGAAATTCCAATAACACAAAGTGATGGTTCACTGTCATCTGGAATACTGTATTTAACTTTGGTCATTGAAGGTCAAAAAATTAGAAAACAAAGAGATCAGAGAAAAAGGAGGAGATTAATTAAGACATGGAAGCTTTTGGCATTCAGGGAGATTGAATGGAGTTGGAACACTGAGTTAGAGAAGAGATGAATGAGGGCAGCATGCAAAACAGAAGGTGGCAGGACAAATTCTGAACTTGAATGCATTTTCCCTCCTTCTACAAAGACAAAGGAAAAGTTATGAAATTTTAAAACACTATTTTAAACCGGAAGGCATTTGAGCACAACCCAAAATGGACCAACTTAAAATAACCTGAAGATTCGTAACATAGTAGAGTTTAAAGCAGATTGAGTGTTTCAAAGAAAACCCTTTTTTTTCCCTTAAAGCTATGCAAATTTTCAAGTTTCAGAGAAAGAACCCCAGCGTACATTGGAAGCAAGGACCCTTTAATTCTTCCATTTAGTTTATCCCTCAGTTCCAGAGCCTTTCCTGTGCCTTATGTCTTTTGCTGTCCATTTCTCTCCTTACCTTCCACATAACTGGGAAGTTTCATTCTCAGTGTATGGTAAGTGCAGCCTACCATTAGCTCAGATCATATCTCAATCCTTCTGACTCTGTTGCTCAAAATCTAACTCAGTCACTGAAGTTCAGCTTTCTCATCGCACTGGCACTCAGTGGTATCTGTTTAATGCAAAATAATTACTAAACTTTGGCTTTTTAATGCTCTATCTCTTCTTGCACCAGCTTTTGATTAAATGTATATTCCTGTGTCTTAGGGCATGAATGGTGTTAATTAACTGTGCAAAATACTATGACCTGTATTTTATTTAGCCAACACTTAAAAAAATAGATACAATACAGAGAGATAGCAGTTTATACTGTGTCACTATAAACTACATACACTACTACACAGTATACATACTATATATAATTACATGAGCATACACATTTTTATCTGTGTTAATGGATTACTGATCTCAGAATGTGAGAAGTCCTCAGTCTGGGGAGGACACACTCCCTAGCCTAGCAGGAAACACTGAGTCTTGGTTTGCAATCTGTTAAATGCTTAGCCAAATGCTGGAGGTGTTGTTATGCGTTAGCTTTTACTCTCCAGGCCAATAAACTGCTGAAGATCATACCAGTCCTACACAGAAAGTGTGATGAACAAATTAGTGGGAAGCACCTTTTCATTCTGTAGATTCCATTTGCATTTATCTTACACATTTCTTTTAACGGTGGATTCAGTCAACTAGTAACTCCCATATCGTACCACTTCTTTTGAGAGTGATGAACCTAACAATAAACATTCAGGAACATCTTTGCAATCTCTTGTATTGAATTTCTCAAGGATGTATAGATGTCAACAGCACATACCCCCACTAAACTATGCAGGTTTTGAAGATAGTGATGTAAAGGTCAGATGGCCAGTGTCTGCAATCATCATTCAGTGGTTAGCTCCAGTGGTTAACAGCAGTAATACAGTGGGAATGTTTGAGACATACTTCCTACTTCTTCTTTACACTACTTTTTCTCCTTCTCTGTGCACACTTAAGTAAGTAAAAAAACCAGTATGTAACTCATTGAACAATAAAAATGGTCTGTGCAGGCACAGGTGCCTTCCCAGGCACCATGCATGGATTTTCTCAAGTAGTTACTTTATTTGTAAGCAAAGGGATTTTTTTTGAGAGGGATGAAAGGTAGAAGAATTGTTTGTATTATATAGCTGAATTACTGAATGGAGTCAGTCAGTGTCAGCCTGGTCAGTCTTAACAGCAGTAATAATGAACTGACAGATATGATTGCTATTCACATCCTAAGAAGAAATCACAGTAGTTCCAATTCTGTGAAGGTCAAAAACACAGGTCAGATATCAACAAACCATGAGATTGCCTTAAAATTGTTAAAATCTATTTTATATTTTAAAATCTCATTGTGGAGGCCTGTTTTCAAACCTTCAAAAAAATCTTACGTGCAACAGGATGCATGTTCAGGAGACAGAAACAATCACTATGAACACCCCTCCTTCCTCCTTATTTCCCCAGCTAAAGCTGAGCATGCCATCGTATGTCTGGAAGATCCTTTTGGTCAGTTGGGATCAGCTGTCGCTACTGTGACCTCTCCCAGCTTCTAGTGCACCCCCAGAGTGGTTGCTGGTGGAGTGGTGAGAGAAGGAGAAAAGCTCTTGACTCTGCCATGTAAGCACTACTCAGCAGTAACTGAAAGATCCCAGTGTTATCACTGTTTTTTGCACAAAGCCAAAACACAGGTCTGCACTAGCTACTATGAAAACAATTAACTGTTCCAGCCAAAACCAGCACAGTGAGCAGTGCTGATGGCAATGGGGTTTAAAGCCTGCAGTGAAAAACCACTTGCAGAAAACCAAGCATTCCTAAACTTTTTTTAAAACCAGCTCCAAATGTGGTTTTAACTGTGAACTGTGAGTAGCACACACAAAACTTAACTTCTAAGTGAACATACAGGTCTTCAATATTTTCATATGCCTGCATATTCCTTTTATATCTGAATTTGAATACGTATTCCAAAATTCCTACCCTATATAATGCATACATTTTTATAAATACAAAAAAATGAATACACATGAAAACCCCCGCTGTGTTCTGCAAGTTCTTAGAAAAAAAAAATAAATCAGAATACACACATTTCTGTAATGGTTTCTGGAAGGTTTGTTGGGATTTCAGTGAGGCCTTTCCCACGACAGTCCACAATGTTGTTACTACAGGTGCATGCAGTAGGGCAATGCAAGACACTGCAGGATGGAGCCATGAAGGACTGATGACCTGCAAAGGAAAAGAGTTTCTCCTAAAATTACATAATACTGTCTAGTAGTTTAGTTTACCTCAAGAGTAACCATCACATTTTACCATCACATTTTTACCGTCACATTTTACACTTCAACAACTTCCATGAAAAATTTAAGGCAGAACTTCTAAAATAAGCATTATTGCCTATCAATTTTTGAATTGCATTAACAAACACCCAGCAACATGTTGATATACAATACTGAGAGATAAAAGACAAATACTCAAGTCCCATGATAGTATTACATAATTTTTTCAATTTCTTCAGCAACTCTCATTCAAATCATCTTGGTGAGTAATACGAAGTGTGATGAATCTTTCAGGTATATTTTATTTCTTCTGTGGTTTTCAAAACGGATTTATTTAGTTTTCAGAATTTTGTGTAGTATTAAAAATGCATGTCAACAGAAGTAAATGACCTTTACTACAAAAACTGAAGGTGTTTGACTAGTTTTATTCTACTCTGCAAATGCTATTTGAGTATAGTCCTTCAGTTATATATCACTTATAGACAATTCTGGAGTTAGGACGTTTTCATTCAGTCAGACACAAAAATGATACTCTTGCTCTCTGTGTTAGCTCAGCAGATTTCTTCCTTTCACAATCTACCATTGTGGCTAATTTACACAATTTCCCCTCCCTACCCCTTCCAACATTCTTGTGCTATCTGTTCAACTTGGCATTTATAATTGCATTTTGACTTAGGTATGCTTTAGGAAGTGAACAACTTACTACATTTTCCTTCAAATTACTAGATTGCACATTTTTATAAGAAACTAATGCACTCATTCTTATATTGATTTAATGATACAGAATTGCTGTTCTGCAATGATACAGGAAGGCACAAAGGGATGAGAAAGGCATGAAGCTCCCTTTTTTGCTTTCTGTATTAAAGAAAGGTGGAGATTGTTTTGAAATTTTCAGGATAAAAAACCTTATTGACTATGAAACCACATTAGAATCTTAAGATCTCTCTCACTATAGTGCCATATACTAACATAAGAAAGGTATACTGATAATGTAAGTTGCAGCCAGTGCTGTTTCTACTTATAACTTTAAATAACAACTGCTCAAGTTTTAAATTATTGAAAAGACTAGTCTTTTGAGATAGTAATTTACAATATAATAATTTGACTTCACATTTATGTATGTGTTACAAAAGCACAAACAGCTGCCAAAACTAGTAACACATATTACTCTTTTTACACTGAACGGGTAGGAAATATTTTACCTGCTTTAATGAAACAAAAATACAGTGATCCAGGGAGAAAATATGATTATTCCCCTTCCTCAAAATCAGCATTATAATGACCAAGTTATAAATCTGTTCTTGACACAGGCTCTGCAGCCATACCATTTACAAATAAGGTATATGAGCCCTTTTAAGTGTACATAAAGGCAGGATTAAATTTTCTTGGCATTTGCCATGAGAAGATGGCAGTGCCTTACACTTTGATGTCAGAGGCTGTT